>PNEQ01008397.1:0-38903 GCA_003012365.1 Medauroidea extradentata
TAAGGCGCCCGTCTACATGTCTCTCAAACTGCGTTGCAGTGTGTTTGAAATACACGTTTTATAAACAAACTGTTCCACGTGTGCTCACGCGGGTTTCGCACGAAAAGAAATAACATTTCAGGCCAGGACGGAATACAACTTTCAACACATCACGTGTGCTGCAAACTACATTTTTAAGCCCTTCAACACGGCCGAAAACAGCATTTTCAGACTGCCGTGCCTCACAATATTGTGGACGAATGTCTGCGAAACTAGTATAGAGCCCTGCGTTGGACTTTCCTTAAAACTTTCCACCAATAAAAAGATGGGGTCACCATTGAAAGTGTCAGTCAGGCGAGTGTTCTACGATACCACTGCACGCAGTTTACAGTGTCTTGCGCTAGAGGTGATACCGCGTCACAGGAGCTGGTCAACATCGCCCTTCGTGCCGTGCCTCACTCACACAAATACACTGCCAGTAGGCGGGCGTCTTAAGTTCTATTGTCAGCCAGTTCGTATCTTTCCGCGCGTGACGACTGACGCCGGGAAACGTCTAATCTCTCTGGACACGGCACTTTATGTTTGCGCGTGTAAGATAAGTTACGCAGTCGGGCGGAACCTATATGGTTTGATAAACAAGTTAATACATAAAAAGAAATGTCCTGACTCACTCACTCATAAACTCACAGCCAAAACCGCTGGACCTATAACCATGACATTTTGAGGGAAGCTTCCCTTTGGCCCGTAGGCACCCACTAAGAATAGATTTTTCGAAATTCGATAATTATGGGGGTGAAAAGGGGTGAAACGTGTTTCCGAAGAAACGTCGATATAGCTCGAACCCGACGGCCTATCATTGTAATTTTTACTTTAATAGGACACTCATAAAAATGCATATTAGCCAGTTTAAGGATTTTTCGAAATTCGATGTTTAAGTTGGGTGAAAAAACATATAATGTGTTTCCGATTAACTATCGATATCTGTCGAACCCTTCGGGATAGAGAGTTGGTATTCATTTCAAAATGTTGCTTACGTAAATACCCAAAAAGTAGTTTTAGGATTTTTGTCAAATTCGTCTCCCTAAGCAGTAAAAACTGGCAAAATTTGTTTATTTATAAATCGTTTATATCACAGAAACACAGTTGACTATCGTCGTGATTTTTACTTCAATTGGTTACGTATACAAGAGTCTATGACAGGACTCCCAAACGTTTCGAAATTCTTTAATTAAGGGGGTGAAAATACGTGAAATGTGTTTTCGATTATTCATCTATATCTATTGAACCAGTCGAGATATCGAAGTGCTCCTTACTTTAGATTGATGCTTTCGTAAATATCCCATGTACCATAAAAATTAATTTTCCGAATTCGGCCCCAAAGACGTTAAATATGGGTGAAATATACTTTCGATTCACAATCGATATACAATAGAGTCCATTGATTTTTATATAGCGACGTGATTTTTGTTTAAGATTGATACTTACTCAAATACCTGAAAAGTAATTTCAGGAATTTTCGAAATTTCCCACCTATGGACGTGAAGAGGGGTGAAAAATTATTAAATGTGTTTTTAATTAATCGTCGATATATCTTGAACCCAACGGGTTATAGTTGTGTTCTTCACGTCCAAGAGACACCAGTTAAGTATTCTAAAACGTGATTCAAGGGTTTTTCTATATTCACTCTCTTAGGAAGCGCAAAAACCTGTAATGCGTTTGAGATAAATTCCTAATATCCATCGAACCCATCGAGATATACAGTTATTTTTTGTTTCAGGATGATAATTACAAAAATAATCGCTAAATAGTTTTTAGATTTTTCGAAATTAGATATTTCAGTACTATGCAGGGGTCATTCGTGTTTTTTAATATATTATCGATTTTGGTTCGACTGAACGGGCTACCGTCATGATTGGCACTTCAATAGGATGCTTATACAAATGTCTAAGATATGAAATTAAAATATTTCGAAATCCTACACCCAAAAGGGTGAAAAAGTGCAAAAATTTGTTTTCTATTAACCCATGATATCTATCTAACCAGTAGAGATATTGAGGTGTTGTTCACGTCAGAGTGATGCTTACATAAGTATTAAAAAAAGTTATGTAAGTTTTTTTACTTTATGAGATAACTTGATTATTAAGAATAAAACTAAGTTTTTGAACTTTCAAGGCAGACAATCCGAAAAGCAAGTACGACCAGCGAGAAATAAATTATACAGGAGTTCACGCTACAAAAACATATCGATACGTGGTATTGTACAATCTCTATGAGCCAAGGACATGAATATTTTCTTTTTTAAGTTGAATTTGTTTTCATGAATTATTTCGACGTTACGTGACGCAGTTGTCTGTAGCTCAGGTATCACTTCCGGGAGGTTCTGGGCTCAAATTCAGTTAAAAGCTGTGTGCGAACGTTAAATTCTGACACGCAAAAACTGCAAAGTAGATCGAATTAGTGCAATTTACATGTAGTCGTTTAAAAGGGGTAAAATGGTTTATGCAGCTCACTTTCCACTTAGGTCCCTCGACAACGCCAGCTCACATAATATATTATCTGACTAATCCTAAGGTTCGGGCACCAAATCCGTTTCCGCGAAACCTTTTCCCACCAAAACTTTCTAATGGCATTGAACTTCAAGTAAATATTTTGAAAATATGTAATAGAGGGCACCGTCACCAATGGTTATGCACAGGGTAAATCAGATGTTCTTCGTTCGATTAACATATTACATTTAAGAGTCTATAGCTACCCCACGTCAACTTTGCAGTGATACAAATAAGGTGCAGGTGAAGTCGATGTTTGTGGCAGGGACAAACTTAATACTGATTTTCGCGTGGTCAGCTATAGCTACTTATCCTGCTGCAGAGTTACCTCAACTTTCAGCTTTGCCATTCTAACACTAGATGACTGAAGTACCGATCTGGTGTACAAAGAGGTTTTTTCAATTAAAGTAAATACTATCAGTTATGAATAATACTCGCGGTCAAAGCCGCGGGGGACTGCTAGTTATTTATATAAAATACAGTTATGTCGATTACGGTAGATTTTGTTTCAAGTTTGTTGTAATTAAATAGGAAAATACAAGGAACTATATTGCGCAATTTCGCTGCCAACCGTACGAACAGTAAGGGGACTGAATTATGTGTAGTAGCGGCTAGTTATATTTTACAAAAGTTAACTTTTTAGTGCTCACTTTATTCCGAAGGATTTATAGAATGTACGTGTGCTAAACCAAATTACACATCGGCTGCTCGCCGATACAGTGATACCACATCGTCGGACATGCATTTGTATGCAATTATGTTATCGGCTGAGCGTCTTCCAGGAGGTGTCAAATAAGTCGAAGGCCAATCACGAAGGAAACATGAACCTACAATTGTTTGAATTCTATCTTGTGGCCAAAAGAAAACGCGAATTTTTATGTACCTAATAACTAGACATGGTGATTAATCACAACACAATTTGACTCCTTGCTTGGTTTTAACGAACGTCCAGCATGTCTAAACGTTTGTTCCTGCAGTAATGTGTAAGTGAATTAACCGCCCCATTTGACTCAATTTGTAAGAAATCTGGGGGTCGAGAGGTCAGACCTTTCCCCTCCCAGCTGGGCAGTCCGTGCTCGAGCTCCGGTTGGTACGGGCCTGGATTTTTCGCGCGTGGAAGATGTGGCGAACGTTAACGTTTTTCGCTGGGTTTTCTCGAGAAACTCCCGTTTCCCTCTCCTTTCTCATTCCGCCGCTTCTCCGCACTCACCTCGCCTCATCTCATCCATTCTTCGAGTTGGCGGGCGACAAGCATGTCTCGCTAGTCGAGCAGCCGGCCCATCCTTTTCTCATATACACGACTGATTTAAGAGGAGTCCTTCGCGGTGTCAAATTTCCACCTTTGACGCGTGGTAACAGCGTAGCGATAAGAGCCAGTGTCCCACGCTTGACGAGAAGCATATCGCCTCTATTCGCAGCGCCAAACTGGCGTGCAAGGTTTCCCTTGTAGTCTTTTTACTATGGGACTTTAAGCGGTGGCCCCAATATTTTATTTTTGAATAGTTTGAAGTAAAGATCAACGCATGCTTCTCGTTTTGCACTTTACGAATTCAGGTAATATTTTCGGAGTTACAACAGTCTAAAAACCCCGTTTTGGCCATTTTGAGAGGTCCGAATATCATGTTTCTAACAAGCGTGCTGCATTTTTTGGAAAAATAGAAGCATGGTTTCAAGTGTGTGTTCGTTTCGTAGGTAAACATAATATGAATAGCTTAAGCGGTTTCGCGTTAAAATGTATGCCCATGACACGCTGCAACGCCGGCCATGCGCCAGTCGAGGACTCCTTTTAAGGAGTGTTTGATAATTTTCTTGTATTTTGGTTTACGAGCCATAACATTCATTCAAGTTGTATTATCAAAATTTTCTCTTTGACAAGACATCGGATATATTCTTGATAAACTGCTTGACAATTTTTCATGCAGAATCATTGCAAATTCAATATGAGATGAACGTATAACACTATTATGGTCTATAAAATTCATCACAAATATGTTCTCTGTCTCAAGAATGCAACATTCACCACAAATATTCTAAAACAGAAGTTATTGCAAAAAAAATTGATAAATATAATTTTACGTCTAGCTCTCTCCCGTAATATCAGTTCATATTACTACGAAAATATGTGCCTTATACTAATAATTTAGAAAATATTTTTTTATGTTGGACAAGCGCCACGGAAGAGACATTGTCGACTTGCCACGCACTGCTCCGGGAATGCTCATTGCAAAGGGACCCCTGATTTTCGTGAGAAGAATTTTGCAACAACTTGTTTCAGTGTCTTTCGTACACATCTGTAGCTTTGCTTCATGCTTACTGATGATATGTTTTAACTCTCATACGTCTTAGGGTTCTGCCTGCCAATCACAGGCGTGTGGAGTCGCAATAACCTTGTTTTGATTGGTGCTGTCGAGTGAAAGACGTCTCCGCACGACGACAAGCTGCAGGTGTGCACATAATACATTGCAACAAGTTGATGCACAATAATTTTCGCGAATATCGTGCGTCCTTACCATTACGTTTCGTGTAACTGTGGTATTTTTCTCTCTGCCTGGTGATTGCTAAAATGTTTCGGTATGATATATACCGTATTTTGAATTTGGGCAATTTTTAAAAAATCATGTTGTAGCTGTTTAATTTTTGCCGTTTTCGAATCAGTGCGACAATTTTTAATTTCATGTGTCCTTTAATGTATTAAAATTTGATACTTACTATTGATCCAGTATGATGCAAAGGGGACCAATTTTTCTTGGAAATAACGACATTATGTATGATAGCAACAGTAATCCTTCTGTGCAAGGATTAGACTATGCTGGCTTATTCTGGTATCGAGGAATTATATTTTCCCTTTGAAGTTTGCAAGGAAATGGAATTTTTACGTAGATGGATTACCAGCCTACATCGATAAGCCCCTGTACTAGGAAATATATTATTCCCTCTAGTTCTTTTCCACAACGAACTGGTCGCTATTTTAAGGGATTGGACACCTAAAATTTAAAATATTTTCGTGCATAAATCGATTATCTTTAATTTCTACCGAATTCTCTTCGTATGTGGTCATTACTTACATCTATTTAGTGTTATAATCGTATATCATATATTAATTGATAGTAGTAAACCTGAACACAAGTAGCACGAATATAGAGATATATCAATGGTAAGCATATGCATCACTCACACTTATAAGATTTCAGTCACAAGAAATGTTTACGACGGAGTTATTTAATGACAACTGTGATGTCATACGTGAGAATTATTTCTATTTAAAAATAGCAACAAAAATGGAACTAATTTTATCAACCTATCAGAAATGACACTTGGATAAGTATGGTTATAAAAATAACACTTGGATAAGTATGGTTATAATCGTCAAAAACATTTATACTTCAAATATTGTTTTGAATCTTTCTAGAGACTTGATATAGGGTAAGCTACCCTGCATCGTGATACTAAAGATTCGAACTTCAGTAATAGAACTGTGTGGAATATTTAAATTGTGACCTTATATTTGATACATTTGTCACTCATTGTTGTGGAAACTACACACGCCTGTTCTCTGTTTGGCAACCTAGTGAACTCGGTGTACATAGAATTACCAATTTTGTGAAGCCAGCGACGTGGTTTATTACGGTATTAAGGTGAATCACGGTATATTACCGGTTATTCTATTAATCTCACAGCAAAATAAACATTCGCTTTCTTAAAGGTTATTTTCTGATGCATTAAATGTTCAACACCGGCAGCATATACTGAATTCTGGATACGTAACAGATACATTTTCTGCAATCAGAAACTGCAATTTGCAGTAAACAAAATAACAACGGTTTTACTAAATGAGAATGTGAATCATTATTTGGTAGTATAAACAATTTTTAACAAAAATAACACTAACTTCAAAATAATCTACCCTGAAAATTGCACTGTATAGAAACAAATAACTACGTTATTTTAGACTGCTTATAATACAAACGTAATTATTTATTTATGAATTGCTTTTTGGTGAATTTTTTTCAGGGTTGTTATTGTTAAGTTTGTGTTATTTTTTGTTGATTTTTTTTATTTTTTTACGGAGTTCCGGTGCTTACCTTTCACATTCCTGCTGCTGTCGTTTACTAGTTCCTTTGTGCCTTCGCAGTCCAAGTCAGTCCAGGACGCCCTTGACTATAGTTAGGTACCCACCTAGTCTTGGATCGTCATAAACCACCGTACAATATCTTAATCACTATACATTTCGTATTCGATTTTTTACGGCGGGGTCGGTCCCCAGATTTTCGCATGTAGGAATCGTGCCGGGCGATGCCGCTGGCCGACCGGTTTTCTCATGGATCTCACGTTTCCTCCGCCCTTTCATTCCGGCGCCGCTCAATACTCTCTTCATGTTACCCCTCACCAATGATAATGACCTCTGTATTAAGCGCTCACTAAATTCTCTCACTCACTCCTATTCTATTTTGAGAAGTTCCGTGGTGCATCTTCAAAATTCAAGGTCTAATAACAATTAAATTAAAATGGGACCTACATGTATGTATCCCCTTTCGAACAAAAAAAAATTAATTCCAAACCGGTTTGTAATGTGCATCCACAGGAGCTTGTTTAACACAGAGAACTGGAGCAAGGATCGTGTAAAATCGTCCTTAAACGCATCTACCCATCCCGGTTTCGAGCTTGATGGGCGACTATAATAAGACCCTTACCAAGGCAAACATTCTGTTCTCAAATGTTTGTGTATTCCATAGTGTTTCATATTATATACATTTTGTCTTGTATTTTCATAGCACAGAATATCAAGGAATACAGAAGTGAAGTAGCTGGTAGGATGGCAAACTCGGTCACACATGCTAGCAAAATGGCTTCTCTGGCCAGCAACATGGCGGAAACGCCTACCGCCAATCAGACTGAAACGGCTGCCCTGCTAGCCGGCAGTCAGGCCAATAGGAAACCTGCAGTAACATGCAGGAGCCAAACACACACGGGGCTGGTAACAATCATCTCAGGCAGCCAATCAGCGGCGAAGTTCGCCCATATCAAACGATCCGCTAAGTCATTTCACGTCTGTATTACTATTTAGACTATGCTACTAGGTTGTTATTGACATTAGTTCAAACTATTCAACTATTCATAAGCCATGGGTAGACACCTGAAAAATTCGCGTTTTCTTTTATGCGCAAGCTAGAGTTCCAGCACCTGTAGGTCTGTATCACGTTCACAAATGACCGTTGACTTACTCGACACTTCCTGGAAGTAGCTGAGCCAATAATAAAACTGTAACTGAATACAGGCCCATTTCACTGTCAGCGATCAGCTAATAAACACCTGTTGTCTGCACGATTTCACAAATATTCTTGGAGACTAGCCTACAGGTCATTGAAACCGCGAATTTTTCAGATCTCTAACCATGGGCGTGGAACTCTTTTTCCAACCAGATTAATTGCACCGAAAGCACTGTGAGTACTAGGCATTCATTGCTGGTGTCGAGGACAATGTTCCTTTACCTTTAGCACGTCCACGATCATGGGCAAGACGACAGAACAAATTATCCTATTTACATATATTACCCAACTGTACTCGTACCCGTAGGGCATGTTTCAAGACAAGAATACCTAACGGTGAGAGCTGTACAACGCCAGAAGCTGACTGTCACATAAACACTGCTCCACCCTGAACAGTGTTTATTGGCGGCTGTGATTTTATAACTGGATGGTGCTGGTCCTGTGGCCAGTTAATATTCTCACGCCTTCTATTCGGTAATGTTATTAATGGGGCTGCGAGTTGGTTGCTAAAACATTTATGCATCATTTTTAGAGATGATGGTATATCGCGATCATTTTTGTGCCAACATACCCTTGAAAAAAAATTTAGTTTCTCGCAACGTGTATGATTGGGTGATATACACCCGACATTACGTAGTTGTCTGCAGACCAGTGATTAGATACATTCAAAATTCGCGTTATTTTCTGACAGTTGACTAGACTCCAGGTGACTATAGGCTCGTTCTACGTCTCCCGCTGGCCGATATTGTCGTGACTTGCCTCGAAGAATGCTTACACAGTAGATAGGCCAATCTCTGTAAATACGTAAAACACGTAAATTACAACACATACAAGTCTGTGGCCAACTGCATCGCAGATTATGCTCTGTTATGTATAGGCATGTGAAGTTTAATCTGCTACAAAATGACAACGCGAATTTTGCATGTCTCTACCAATAACAGGCATCAAATATTACAAGAGCGAGATTTTTATTGGTTTAGTCACATAAGGTAACAGCTCAATTCACGTGCGAAAGCCAGTAATATTATGGTAGGCAGAACGTACGTTGAAATCAAGCAAACAATCAAGTTTTCCCGCGATAAACCATCGTCTTTCATAATTTTGTTTGAGTGTCTTACCTGCACATCGGCAGCTCTTATTACATGTTTACTGGCAGAGTGTCTTTGTTCAGACAATGTTTTGACTTCGCCCATCACAATAAGCTTACTGTGAAACCACGTGTCTGCGGTTTGCCAGTGGAAACCCAAGGCAAGTGAGAGTTCAAACATTCAGACACCTGCGGTAGTACATAATTGAAGACTTAACATTCATAAGAGGCTAAGTGCCAAAATGCAAGTTTCTTGATAATGACGAAAACAGTATATTGCGACAAACAAATGAACAAGGAACTATACAAATGCGTTCACATATTTTTTACAATAGGAAAGTATTAAATAAGAGCAATCAAACAGTAATTAATACAAAACACTTATGAACATCAATATATATTTTTTCAATGAACTAGAATGTGTTGATGTTACTCCATTCTTCTAATTGTGTTGATGTACGGCGCGCATGAATATCACTACGAGATAGCACTTTACGTATGTCTTCGACCTAATGTTTTGGCACCTTTCTATGTACCTAACTCATTTTTGTCGAAAATGGTACTTAGCCCCCTTTGAATGTAAAGTCCTCAATTGCAGATGCTCACTTCAGGCGTCGAAGCCAAATGGTGTAAACAATTTTTCGCCACTAACTCGCGGCAGTAAGAGTCATGAAAATGTCTCGTTATTTGGCGATATGCTAGAATCCACTAGGCTACATTAACCTGAACACACGCCGTGAAGTTTTAGCTCCGGGCTTTAGTGTGTGTGCGTGCCCGCATTTCAGGATAGCGGGGATTTTAACATTTGACCTTACGTCACTTGTTGAATAAGTCCCTACGGCGTGCCTCATAAACTGCCGACCAACAGCAGAAATCACATTTGTAATACGGTAACTTGCAGTCCAGTATTCTGTCAGATAATAACGCAAAAATTGAAAGTCTGTATATATTAGGTCAAAAATTCCTTACCTCACACCACACGAAAAATGCGGTTAAGTGCTCTGACTTACAAATTCTGCAGGATAGAGTTCATACAAGGTTTCAATACTACAGAATGTATTTTTAAAACGTACGTTTTCCAAGATAACTATTTTCAAACAAATATATTCTATATAAAAGGTTTGTAAGAAACACTGTGATCTAACGGATTTAAAAATAGTTATTTACATTGGTATTTCTAAAAATAAAAGAAAGTTCTCTGAAACCTTTTAGATATTAAATACTAAAGGCCCGCTTACTACGCGTTTCAAAGGCGTTACTGTGTGCTCGTAAATAATTTTTTTTACGAAATTATTCTAAATGCGTACAGAAAAATCATTTATAACAAGTTCGGAATGTCATTCTTATTGTTAAACACAATTTCAAAGTCATCCAACATGGCTAAAAGTATATACAAATAATAGTTTTAAAACTGCCGTACTTTGACATGTGCTAACCGGATGTAAGCAAAACTCATATGGAAACCTAAATTGAACTGTACTACAGACTTTCCACCAATACAATTATACGGTCACCTCTTAAAGTCCTATAGAAAAATGGATCGGCGGCACGCTTCAAGGTCGCCCTTATCGCTCCGTCACCTATAACGCGCAAAACCGCTCAAGGTAGACTGCGCCTTTAACAGGCCGTGCCACCTCTTGTTAAAATGTTCCATTTTCATTTATTAAATTAAAGATGTGATGAATTATTGGCAACGACTCTTATTAGAAACATTATATTTTACAATTACGTACAGTACCAACCAAAAACGTAGGGCCACCCATACATATAAGGTACACCCGACCCGGATTCATAATTTTGGTTGGAGCGACTTTGTGAATTTTTCCCTGATTGTAATCGCCGTAAGCTTCACTTTTGTTCAGATAAACGTTTTAATATATTTCTTTGTTTACAAGCTATGAAATTATGAATATATGGTAAAACTAAAAAATCACTACGTTTTGCAGTATACAAAATATATTAAAACAAAAAATACTTAAGGGATCTTAATGTCTTTTGTTTGAGAAGTAGAATGTTCATGAACGTAAAATACTACTAAGAAATCACAGTAAATAAAATTTTATACGTCCTCGTTTTCAGCCACAGAGGGGATTTTAAAATACAGAGAAAACTGTATAAATATTCCACTTATTCCGTGTGCATATATTTGTGGTATTGACTGAGCCGCCGTGTGTTTGCCGCCTAGGCTTATTAGTGTATGTGTTTGGTAAGAAGTTGCAGTAGCAATAACACTATCGTGTGTCTAAAACATTATTCCACCCAGACATGAAAAGTGTGTTTTTGAGTGTTTTCCCGTGTGTTTATTGTTCGCAAAAAGGCAAAAAAAGTTCCCAATAATTTTTCCCTGCTGTGAATCCTGCATAGTATTTTACGTTCATAAACTTTATGCTACTCAAACAAAATACATTAACCTACCTGAAGTAGTTTTCGTTATATTAGCTTTTGTATACTGCAAAATGTAGTGATTTTTTTTGTTTTGCAATATGTTCATAAATTCATGGCTTGTAAACAAAGAAATATACAAAAACGTTAATATGAACAAAAATGAAGCTTATGGCGATTACATTCAGGGAAAAATTCACAAAGTCGCTCCCACCAATATTATGAATCCGGGTCGGGTGTACCTTATATGTATGGGTGGCCCAATGTTTTTGGTTGGTACTGTACGTATTTATGAACTGGATTGGTTCCAGGAGTTATTTTGTTTTTATTACATGATTATAGCTAATTATTATATGAAATTTTGAATTAGATTAATTATTTCATAACTCCGCTTTAATACTTCGAATACAATGTACGTAGTGTAGGGTAATGTTATTAACTAAGTCCCTACTAAAATAATTTCAAATATATTTGGCCAAATTTGGAGTAAGGAAGAAATAAAAAAAAATCAGCATGCTTAGTGACACGGTGCTCTTAAGCATAAAGTTTGACAATGTGACTGTATTCTTACAGTAAATTCACCCTACTTTGTGTTTTCTAATACAGTTATCGTCTAAATATGTCAATTCAAGAGAAACAATTTTCAGTATGGATTGATTGATTAGCTGCAGTCCCGGTAGATACAGTCCTAAATACTTTGTCTGTAAACCTACATACATTCAATTTTGCTCTAATAATTTAAAAGTATTTTTTTCCTTGGAGATTAGCTTCGATAGCCAATAACATATTTTTAACCCACGACGTAAAGAGAGGGGTGTTGATCTTTGAAAGAACTGTGCAATGGGAGTTCATGACTGGATTTGTTTGTATGGACATACTCCATTGCGAATGTAATTCTGTTTGTGTTTTTGTTTCGTCTCATCGTTGTGTCGCATGTCAACGTAGGTTTTTTATATTTTTGTTATTTCTTTATATTTATGTTTGTTCCTTGTTTTATCTGACCATATTCCAGTTTTGGAATTTCATGTTGTGTATGTATCCTGATGACTAAAGCATACTCTGCTTTTTATGTTTTCTTGTCTTATTTTTACATTTAGTTTTCTTGTGACTGTCATTTATTTCGCAATGGAGTATGTCCATAGAAACAAATCCAGTCGAGAGGGGTGTTATAAGTTCGACCTGTTTGTCTGTGGCGTCGAAGCTTCTAAACGAATGACCAGATTTTGATTTAGTTTTTTTTAGAAAGGTTGCTTGATCGAGAGTGTTCTTAGCTACGATTCAAGTAAATCTTTTCAGCCGTTTGAAGATTGTCCGCTCTTTTCTAGTGGTTTGTATAGTGAATGTGAGCAATACTACGGGTCTGATCGATTTGAAATGTAGTATCCTGTGAGTCGGGATTTTTTAAAATTTTTATTGTTTATAAGTCTTAACTTGCTACTTATTAACTGATATATGCTTTAAGTAAGTCAATGAAAATAACATTTTACCATATTATAAGAAAAAAAGTAATATAATTTGAATTTAAAAACACGACTACACTGCAATTAATTTCATTTGAATTTATGATACGTAACAGTGATAATTCTAATGGAATTTCGACTAGCTTTTTCGCGTATTATTTATATTTTAATATTTAAGATAAAATTATTAAGTTATGGCTGAGCTTGCATTGATCCCATAACTGCGGACCTCATTCGAAATAGCGAAATTAATTATTTGGTACAAAACACGGTTTTTTAGTTCCGCCTTATTTTCGTTTTGCAAATAGTCCGAGGTAGTAGATCTGAAGTCTTAATCAGGAGCTGACCTTTAGACAGTATATTTTCGTACGTGTTGATAGGCGTTATACAGGTGAACGAATTTTCGATGTAATAACTTAATTGAAAGCAAATAATACATTTTTAAATTAATACAGCGAATTTAATATTACATGAGTTACATTTGTAAACCTTTTAGAAAAGTGATAGCGCTTGCTCGTGCACTCAATTTTATTTACAAGTTCGTTGGAACACTAAAAAGGTAACTACACCTTCAAACACTCATCCAAATCTCTTATACGAAGGCGTTTAAAATTTTCAATACATCGTTCATGTAGTATCAGCTGAATAAAACCTGTCTCTAAAATAATTGTTTTACTATAAATACAAACATTCTAGAACTTATTCGACCATTTCACAGTTATAACTCATGACAACCGTCATACTTCCCCTTCTCTTCCTCTACCACATCGAAGGGTAAAATACAGTTAAATCAAATACCCCAAATATGAGATATTGCAAACGAAAACTCACGCGATTGCCCTGTACTATACATTTTATATTCACATATAAAACATATTTGTGTTTCAATAAACTAACAGCAATTATTAAAAACGAAGTACGTCGGTGTACCTTTCTGTAATTAAACTTGCCGCATATTTATACTCTTGCATATTTTAATGAAGAACTCTTTTCACGTATGCATGCATTACACTGACAAACACACAAACTGCAAACATATAAAATATACTTATATATAAACATTATTTATTGCAGCACCACAAAATTTTTGTTTGTTTTGTCGAAACTGTCAAAGATGTTTTATTACATTTGTATTAAACAGGATGGAATGTACACAGCAAATAAAAAAAGAATATTTTGTGGCAGCCACGAAATATTTTGTTCGTATCGACCCTGCCAAATAATTTTTGTTGTCACCGCAAAAACATTTTGCTATCACCACTACAATATTGTGGTCACCAAAATATAATTTTCTTATTTTACATGATAATTTGGCAGGGAACATTTACTACAAAATGTTTATTTCAATGTAAATAGCGGAAAAGCTCCCGTATACAGGCAGCCACATCTAAATCAAGACCAATTAGTATAGCGATATTCAATATATTGTAGACATACAACACCGCATACATTGTGTTGATGAATATGCGAAGTGATAATAAATCAACATATCAATGGCTAAGTTCAAAAGGGAAACAACTTAAAATTCTCAATTCTGGACTATGAGTTGAAGAGACGGAGTGCAGTCACGATTACCTTCCGTCACGTCGCCCACCTGGCGGTGATCCTAGGAAGTAACGTACATTATAACGAAACATTCCATTGGGTAATTGGAACAGTGTCTGTACGAAATGATTTTTACGATGGCATTTAACGATATGTAAGGACTTGAGCTCTACCATGGTAACTAAGCGTTTCCGGACATATGTCCATATCACATATTTTCTTTCTTTGTGTGTGCGGAATGTTTCCTGAAAGTGTGGCCGTACCTTTTTGTAATATCCTGTATGTATACCGAGTTTTTTAGAATTCCGAAAAATAGTTCTTGAGATAATCGGCATGAGATTCAACAGCTGCAATTTTGAATATATGAAAACGAAACGAACAAAATACATTTAAGTCAAATAAGTTAACTAATTGCTATATATGTACCAAGTTTAATGAAATTAGGTTCACTTGTCAAATGATTATTAAGGGAGGACACACCTCACACAGGTACACATCTAGACACACAGACAGGAAGGAGATTTCATAAGCCTACTTTTTCTTTCAGAAAGTAGACTAAAAATAACGAAAACCAGCCGACTAACGTAAGTAAAATTATTTACAAATAAGTTAAATTTAATGGTATGTTTTAAGAAAGGTAAAAAACTACACAATGGTGTTTTATTTTTTTAACAACTTCTCCAAATTTACTTTCAGTTCCGAAATTGCTTACATATATAAAACCCGCAATCGAATATATTTATATTTCTTGATGTATCGAACGACATGTAATGCCAAAGGGAATTGTTTCATTTCAGTTCGTTTTTGTTATTTGTAAATACAGTACCTGTGGCATGTAAATTGTGACTGACATGCCTTTATTCAGATACTATGAAGGCACGTTTAGTGGGAGGAAAATTGTCACAAAACACGCCCTATAAAGAAATTTTCCAAATACGCAGGTCTCAGTTGGCGTAATGACTAGAGAACGTGCTTTCTACCATGGCGATCCTGGTTCGATTATCGGCGGGGTCGAGCCACACATTTTTGCATGTGGGAATCAATCGAGTCGGACGACGCCTCTGGTTTTTGGGGAATCTCCCGTATCATGTGCATTTTACGGCGCTGCTCCATGCATTCCTACCCTCAAGACCT
This sequence comes from Medauroidea extradentata, assembly GCA_003012365.1. Taxonomy (NCBI): domain Eukaryota; kingdom Metazoa; phylum Arthropoda; class Insecta; order Phasmatodea; family Phasmatidae; genus Medauroidea; species Medauroidea extradentata. The sequence continues at coordinate 15,401 of PNEQ01008397.1, forward strand.
ATATGTTAAATCTGGTAATTTCATTTCCAAATGTACAATTTTTAAGAATTTAGATACCGTACTACGTATATGTATTGTCATATTTCCAGTGATCCTGGCATATAGGAAGTAAACTTTTTATGAACTAAGTGACATATTAAATAGAGTACAGCAAGAACTGGCGAGGGATAGTGTATTTATATCATAAAAAAATTCCTCTTTGCATCGAACTTGATTGCGGAAACCTATCGAGGTTTTCACTGTCGTGTTCATAAAGTTTGCCGGAGTAATGTAGAATATCTTGCACACCAAATCAAGCACGAAATATACTCATCCGTGAAAAACCAAGAGCTCATTATTTGTTCCAAAACCAATCGATCATTAATTGGTTTGTCGGAGGCAAGTGTTATTATTATTATTATTATTATTATTATTATTATTATTTTAGAGATAAACTTCTTTCATTTGCTATTCAAGTGCGGATGGTGCGCAGGTCAGGAGTACAAAGGAAGAAAATTAAAACAACACGAATCACTGCAAAGGAAATGAGACCTTTCCTATTCAAATTTCCTTTCCGCGAGGGTAAATTAAGATCTGCAAGAGAGAAAAAATAGCAAAGAAAGCCCACTGCCGGGCACAGCGGGGAAACCGGTGATATTGGTCTAAAAAAAACAGTTATATTATGTTTGTTCGAAAAACATTCTCCAGGTTTCATTGTTCTGCGTTTCAGTATTTAATAACAAGAACGATCAAAAATACCAATGCAAATTAAAGCCAGTCTTTTTATTATGACTTTTTCAAACCACGGATTGTTACTAGTGACATTTAAAAAGCTGTTCTGTGTCATCATTCATCGGAGCAAAAGTGATGGGAATAAAATTTAATCTGGAAAATTCGCAAGACCAGTAAAAATATTTTCTGTTCAGTAAAGAAACAAATATATTTGTTACCGTTTTGCTTGGAGTTAAAATGTATTGCGTTTAGAACATAAAAGTTTATAATCATTACGTTGATGTTACTAATTTTTTTCTATCAATTTTGGTACTTTTTTCATTCCAAAGAAAAATATATTTTTTACATTAACACTTCTAAAAAATCTAAAACTGACTTGAACACAAGGATTTCTACTTAGAAATTGTATTGGTATCAACAGTTTTCGTAACCTTTACTGTACACTTTAAATAATGATTTACATTGAAGTTACTTCTCAATGGTTAAGATTTATACACATAGTTTTCTTTGTCGCTACTATGATTGTTTTGTGGGAATAAAACTTATTGTGGTGTATGAGTTCAGTGCAGTTACAAAAATATTATGTACTGTAAGAAGTAATAAGATTATTTTTTCATTAACTTGATTTATTCCCATTCCAATTTATGTTTCTACCACACATTCCTCTGTTATCATAGGCTGTGCATGCTACCGATCTCAACTTTCTCAGTTTCCTTTCTTGTAGGTTATCCTGTTGCAAACCTCACTCTCCTGACATCTTCCTTTTGCAAGACGGAAACATAAATCACAAGCTCTTAGCATTGCGAATCTTAATACATTATACATCACACTACTTAAGCAACGTTCAAGAAGGTTTAGCATTAATTTCAATTTACACCGGTGACGACCCGATACTGAAAAAAAAATACCGGTACCAGTGCGGGTTCCGATATATAATATTTTACCCATCCGGTACCTGAAAATCGATATTTTATATATCTGTAGGAAATCTTGTTTTCTTTTTAATATATAAACAATTTGAGTTAAAAAGTAATAAGAATTTTTACTGTTCATCATTTAGGCTACAGTACAATAGTTACGCACTGCTTAAAGAAACTATCAAAATACAAAACTAGACACTAGAATAGGACAAAATACAAGGTTGAAAATGAGTTGATAATTTCAACTTGATATGTGTGTTGTACTCAGTCATTACACATTGGAAATGCTACAGTCAACCTCCGTAGCTTCTACTTCAAAATATAGACACCAATTTGTGTTATAAGAAGTCAATTAGGCGTTTTTATACAGTGATTTAAGTGTAAAAAATAAGACTTAGGTTCTGATATAAGAACGTTAATAACTGAACATGTGGTGAGAAGCAGTACTTTTCTTTGTGAAAATTTCGTTAGAGGCGCTAAAGAATCTCTCTGAAGCTACGAAAAAAGTAGGAACGGCCTGTTTCTTTCGAGCAAGCAGTTTAGAGTTTGTAAAATATACGTTTTTTATTCAAAGGAGCAAATGGTCATCCTACAGTGAAATCGTAGGCTCAGTTAAGTACCGAGTCAGTTAATTTGGTACATCAGTTGTAGTTTGAGATGAATCTGACATCTGAATCATTTCAGCACAAACCTGCTGCAATGCTGACTTTTCAGTTTGAGGTTGAAGTGTACGTATTACTGTTCTGTCTTATTTGGCAACATTTGCTGCAAGCTGCTCATGTATCCAGTTTGCAAGCTCTTGAGTTGATTTAGAATTCTTGAAAATCCTGAAGCAATAAATAATTTAATATTGTAACACCTCTATTAATTTACTGTTAAGTTTACAGTGTCTGTAATTTTTAGTTGGGCTACAGCTAAAAGTGTGTTCAAGAGGGTGACACCCTTCCAAAGAAATCTAATTTTAATTTTCAAAGGTAAGAATATGTCTGCTGTGTTTAATGAACACATGTTGCTCTTAACATAATGTATTCACATATTTGTAATAATAATATACTGTAGTGAAAATAAACAACAACACTGTCAGGAATTAATTTGTCTTCAGTTTACATCTGACCAACATCCTATACATAAGATTAAAAATTTTGGGTGCATCCCAGACTATAGCAAAAGAAAACAAAGACAAAACCTTGCTTGACAAATTCCGTAGTTACCTGTTCAAATATCGTGGGTCCAGTATGGTTGCTGCAGCATACTGCTCAATATTTTCTTCCGTGTCCATAAATCGTGTTTCTAGTACGAACAGCGTGTCACTAGCCGTAGTTTTAAGAGCAGTGCCTTTCCATAACTTCTGCGTTTGCAAACATCGCAAACTGTTTATGATTGGTATCACTTTTGAGACGATTCAGTTTTTCTTCCTAAGTACCAATCTTGCATCTTAAAATAACCTGAACAGTTCCACGATATTTTCTACGAGTGTCCAATCATCAGGACTTCAGTTACAAACACCTGCAATCTTGCGAGTATTGTTTTGAACTGCTTCTTGTTGCTCAACCACTCTCTCCAATATGTTGTAGCATGAATCCCATGGTGTTATTTCATCTCTTCGCTGTAAATAATAGTTAGTAAATATGCAACACGTGCTTATAGGAGCACTAACATAGTATGTATGGTATAATTGTTCCCAGACATCCATAGTAGCACTCAACGTTTTATAAAACAGTTAAATGTTTACTAAAGTTACAAAATTTTTATTTTTTATTTAATTTTTACGTGTTTCATTCTTTCGTTCAGCATAGTGGCAGGCAATAGACATTTTCAGTTTCAGAATATAAATACAAAACAATAATAAATAAAATAACATACAACAATAAAACATTACAAACTTGAAATAGCAATGTCAGTTACAATAGATACACAACAAACAACAGAATATCAATATCAAATTCTGAAAAGATTATAACAAGATTAAAATAAAATTTAAAATTTAAAAATTGCTATCCAAGACAAAGTATTCATCAACATCATAGAAAGGATGTAAAATTAACAAATTAACCAGTGTTTCACTTGAACTTTGAAAACGATAAACGGTAACGACTGTGTCTCCAAGGACAACCTATTAAATAATTCAATTATCAATAAGGGAAAATGTTTGAAGCTTTTCACTAATATGTAAGAAGGAATATCCAAAGAATAATTATTTCAGATTTGGTAAGGATGAACAAGTTTCCTATATGCAAATTCATTATAGTTTTTCTTTAAGTACAGCAAGCATTGTTGCATTTAACAATTTACTACTGTCAATATCTTCATTATTTTAAACAGTGGCTTACAATGGTCTTTATAATGAGATCTAGTTGTAATTCTTAAAACACTTTTTCTGTAGCAGTAGTACCTGCTGTACATAACTGCTACCTTCCCACAATATTAAAACATAATTCAATACAGAGTGAAAAAAATGCAAAATATGCAGAGCGTACATACGATTCAGGTACAATACTTGTGATATTTTTTTAAGTATGAATATTGCTTTTGAAAGTTTCTTACAGATATAACTTATATAGCACTCCCAGCTCAAATTTTGATCAATTTTTATACCTATTGTATCTATAACATTATCTTTAAGGTCTTTAGGTCTATTCTTATTTAATGTACAAGTTAACTTCTGTGTTTTTCTCTCATTCATAACTAAACCATTAGCTGCAAACCATTCGCATGCCTCTTGAATTGTTTGATCATTTAATATATTTAATTTATTCATATCTGAATTTTTATTAATAAATGTTGTATCGTCAGCAAACATTACAGTATGGTGACTATTTACTTTACATGGTAAGTCATTTATTGCAATAAGAAATAATATAAGGCCTAAAATAGAGCCCTGGGGGACTCCACTCATAATATTCATGTATTGAGAACAATCACCACTAATATCGACGTACTGAACTCTATTTGTATGATAAGATCTAAAAAAAAGTCTAAAGGACTACCACTTATTCCGTAATATTGAAGTTTTACCAAAATTGTATTGTGATCTATTCAGTCAATAGCCTTTCTTAAATCACAAGCCATTAACTCTAAAATATCCTTTTCTTGTTAGGTATGTAAAATTCGTAATATAACAGTTTCTAGAACATCTGTAGTTGACCTTTTCTTTCGGAAACCATATTATGAAACAGCAAATACATTATTTTACTCAAAATACTCGTATGGTTGAGAATTTGCAACTGACTCAATTACTTTGCCTAGTATTGTAACAACTGTAAAAGTTTGCATGTTTACAAGGCGGAAGTATGGTAACTGCCATACTGCGTCTAGGTTAATTACTTCCTAAACATTTTAGGAAGTTTTTTACAGTGTTATTATAGCATGTTGTGGTAGTCCGTACTTCACTTGTGCTTCTTTCAGTAACTGTGTCACTGACATGTGGGAATGAGGCATAATGTGTTTCACACTTCCAACAAGTTTAGAAACATTTGACTGATTAATCAACAATCTTTTACCACCAACTGAAGTATGTGTTCAACACAGGGAATATGAGACATTACGTAGCTGAGACGTGGCACTTTTCATATTAGCAGCACTGCCAGAGATGATAACTTTGACTTTTCCACCAATTTCCCACTCATCAAAAGCCACTGAAACATTTTCGGCAATTTGTTCTCCTGTGTGATTTGCTCCACAAAAAAAGGCATTACTTCCAATGATATGGAATAAAAGGTCCAGTTGTGATCTTCAAAATGTGCCGTTATACTAATAAAATCCCCTCCAATTCCAGATGTCCACAAATATGTGGTAACTGATCATTCTTCAGCAGTTTGTTAAATGACCTTCAGTTTTATTTTGATATGTTCTGCAAGCTCAGGAAGCTGTTTTCCATCTATGTATTTTCTTTGTAAGCAGCTGGTATTTTGGGAGGAGGACTTTAATGAAAAACATAAAGCTTTCGTCCTTCACTATTGAAGCAAGTTCCATGTCAGAGCTAATCATTTTGGCTAATGCTCTGTAGGCAGCAACAGATCTAAGATCTGGCCTGTTCCAATTTACAACCTTTCTGAAAATGTTTTTAAATCGTACTGTTTAAAATTTGTGTAGCGTTGCTCTGAACCCTGTGTAAGATTACTACTTGAAGCTGAACAAGCGCACTTGTTGAAGGCCCACAGGGCTGATTCATTTCAGTGAAATTATTTTGGACTATGTGTGTCCTTAGATTAGTGTGGTGCTGAAAACGCGTAACGTTTTTCTATTGCGACCAACTTCTTTAAGTGGAGGCATACTGCTTTACTTTTATCACTTTCCTGTTCTGTAAAATGCAGCCAAATATCGCTGTTTGGTGCCATATTCACTAAACCGCCATAACTGTTATTATCGCAAGCAACTATAACATCCACAGTTAAACAGTCACTATGGCGATGTATAACACATCTTGGCAGCAAAAGAGTGAACTATTAAATTGTTTTAGAAAACTGTTAAGACTTTTATATTGTTCAGCTTTTACTACGTATTAAATGTTCACAGACGTAACAAAAAAGAAAACATACTTTTTTCTCCACCGGCATTTGTAAGTAATGACGTCAGAATGATTGCCAACCTCAGAGAAATAAAAACTTGGTTCACCAAACTCGGAATAATACGGGGTGCGTTCCGTGGCAACAGCGCGGTTGTTCTTTACGCTGCATGCCAATCGGCAGTTTGTTCTCACAGAATACAGCAGCTACACTGGAGTAGCGGTCTCAGAGATGACGTGACCGTTGACCGCGCTATCAGAATGTGTATATCCTATGACCTTTTATTTGGCATTTAGGAGTGGTATTTCGGTCTGCACTTTGTTGTTTAACGATAAGTACATTTTCAATGACTGTATTTATGTCTCACTGCATCGATTTATGTAAGTAAGAATTAATATATCTCTGGCTTGTTTACTCTTTCGGCGTCTATGTTCGTTTGCATTTTACCGTTTCTGTGTGGACTTTCCATGCGAGCACCACGTCACTTAAAATTAACTATTTTTAATGACGAGTTTATGAAATGGACTTTAGTAGCCTAATTATTATTTGGTAGTAAACAGTTCAAATCAATATTGTTCTCAGTTACATTGCCGCCTTCAGATGGTAGGCGAGATAACGACCGTGATTGATGTGCCTATAATATATTGCCGATTGTCGAAAACGATAAATGTACCGATAATGCCGGTATCAGACATAGGTTATCGGACATCGGACCATCACTAATATACACCTCTACATATCACATTTTGCAATGACAATCAAATAAATATTTAGATCTCATACCGCTGATTTACGATGCACTGCTATGTTCGGACTGGATATTTATATGTTCGGACTGAATACTTGTGTGTTCGGGAAGGACGCTTACAGTAGATGTACGAATAAAGCATGTTGGTCCAAATTAGGTTAACGGTATCTTGAGTACTGAGAGCGGGTACATTTTATATGACGTCCATGCTGATCTCACGCATGTAAGATCAGGGTTAGATTAGTGGTCATTGCTGAACTCGGGAGTACAGATCAATTACAAACAAATTAAATAAACTAATACATTTCGTTTCTAGTATAGAAAGAAATATATGATAGTTTATACTATAAAAATACTTGTAAAATTGCAAATGAAAAACGTGGGACGCATATGATAGATAACAGTAAAGAGTGTAGAGAGCAGCTGTCGACGAAAAAACACTCGTACAACAGTTCAAACCATTTGCAATACAATAAAATTGTTGTTGACGTAGGTTAACAATTTATGCAGCAATTATCGCCTATTGCATGCGCTCCACGTTTTTCGTTTTAATCCTTAAACACATTTCCATAGAGGAAATTATTATTTTTTTGCAGGTTTTAAAACACGGAGTATAACATGACCTTTGAAAGAACTGTGCAATGGGAGAGCATGACTGGATTCAGTTTCTTGGACGTACTCTATTGCAAATTGAATGGCTGTCAAAGAAAACTAAACAAATAAAAGCAAAACCATAAAATAAGCAGAGTACGCTTTAGTCAGCAAGATACACACACAATATGAAATTCCAAAATGGAACGGAGTATAAAAATTTTTATATGATTATTTTACAATTTTTTATTCGTATAATGCATTTTCATCAATTTCTGAGCCGTGTTTAATGTTTTACATCTCTAGCTCACCGAGAAAAGAGTTTAAAATCAATTGAAAAACTTGTACCAAACAAACAAGCAAGTTAGTTACTTAAAACGTGGTAAAAATGAGAGCATGGACAACCTTCTTTAAACATGTTTTCTGACAATTTTTCCCCCCTCCTGTAAACCAATTCATGTGTTTAGTTTTCATTCACTGTGTCTGTACAGTGTGTCCTTAAACAACCACGTAATGAACATATCATGCGAATCCTGGGCTAAATTTGAGACACAAATATTAAGTGTGTTCAAGTGCGCTAAAGTCATAATTTTATATTTATATGAAATATTGTTAGTTTTGTAGACGATACTTGTGAGTGCAGTTTCCTCGTACGAAACAATTTTATTTCTCATAGTTTTCTCTTAACGAGCGTCAAAGTTAAAATTTGCTGGTTACGCTGCCATGCAAATAGCAAAAAGTAATTGATCTATTTAAATGAAATAATTCACTGTGAACGAATATCCCATGATCTCTGTAATAAAACATTTTAAAACCCACAACTTAATATTTTGAAATTTTTAAAAATATCGCAAAAATACAAAAAAAAAATTGCAAATTCAACATTTTTATAAAATATAAAAGTAGTTTATGGGATATGTTTCAAAGCTTTTATTAAGTAGCCCATGGTATATTATTTCACCGAGAATTATTTCACTTACGTAAGTCAATTGGTTTCCACTATTTGCTTTGCAAAATAATATGCAAATTTTGACTTTGACACACCGTTATGAGAAAACTATGACAGCTAAAATTATTTTGTGAGAAGAAACTGTACTCACGAGTATCGTCTATGAAACTAACACTATTTCATACAAATATAAAATTATGGTTTTATCGCACTTGGAACATTCTTAAGATGGATTTTCAACGATCCGTCGCGCCCGTCCGTCCGTTAACCATCCGTCTATCACCTGACTTCCAGCCAATCAGGTGTCTGGAATAATTCTATCCGTCCATCAGTCCGTCGAAAGCTTACCAAAGTTTAACATTTTACGGACGGATGAAATTGCAGCATTCTAAAGATGGCGACAATCGTTTTAACTGTTTATTTTAATAAGAATGCTGTGAATTTTTTTTTATGTTTATTAGATGACGCTGTAAATTATATTTTATGATACGATAATGATATTTTTGGCATTCGGGAAAAATGAGAATACCAACCGAAATTATTTTTTTCATAATGCTTCCTCACATTACATAATATGTAGTTTAATTAGTAAATATTTATGCTCATTAAATTTCTTTGTGGCGAAGAACAGTGTTTGCAATTATAAGCAGCTATAGATTGAGTAAAAATCTGTAAAAATAAATAGTATGTTTAAGGGAATATTTAATGTCCCACAGAAGTTTTCTGTTTGTACATTGGTAGCATTGCAAATTATTGGAATAACGATGGGCGAATGACGCGTTTTTATAAATCGCTAGCATTTCTGACGGACGGACCAAAAAACTGGCAGACGGACGGATGACGGCCGGACGCGACGGATCGTTGTAAGTACATATTTAGTGGCAATATATTGTAAGACGACATTTTACGTGCACAATATGGCAACTCTGCACGGAGATAGTCCCCTCTTGTGCTCCACGACCAGGTATTACTTTATGTATGTTACGTCAAGCAAACGTAGAATCATGTTTCGACTGCTCGGGATTTTAACTTGCACCCGTAACATGCAGGTTAGAACAGTAGTAGTAAGATAAATACGAAGGGTATTTTTTTTCAACCTCCGATCGGCTGTAATTAAAAACAAGAATGAATTAGGAAAGTATTTTAATGTGAAAAGAAACGTAGACATCTTTACACTATTGTTCCACATAATCACCGTGCAGATTGAGGTCTTTGTCGTACCGATACACCAGCTTGCCGATACCCTCTGCAAAGAATGATGCCTCCTGCCTATTCAGTCACGTTCTAACAGTGTCCTGCAGTCCATCATGGGTGTTGAAGCGTCGTCCCCTAAGCCACTTTTTCAATGTGGGGAATAGGTGGAAGTCACTCTGCGCCAAATCCGGACTGTAATGATGGTATGGGCAAGCTGGTGCATCGGTACGACAAATGTCTCAATCTGCACTGTGATTTGTGGAACAATAGTGTAAAGATGTACGTTTCTTTTGACAGTAAAATATTTTCCTAATTCATTCCCGTTTTTTTATAACAGCCGATCGGAGGTTAAAAAAAAAACCTTGTAAGTAGAGGTACGAGTATTTCGCGTACTGATTCTAGGTCAGGTTGAACGTTAATGATGTATACTTCACTGACATTACTGTGATCGGATGACAGTTCTTCTGATACACATTTGACGACTGCAAACCAGTAATAAATAAGAAAATAAATCGTTGATAAACACACGTGGTACCTGCGTGTACGGTTAGGAGACAATGTATAGCCAGTGTGTGTATAGGACTGAGAAGTCTAAGCTGTTGCCAGATGAAAACACGAAATTATCGTGCCTCTATCAATAAGTAGGGACCCTGTTTTTTCGCGAAAAGAATTTTGCCCCAGTTTGTTTCAGTGCCTTACGTGCAAATCTGCAATTTTGCTTCATGGTTCTTGGCAGCGTGCCTGTGTGAAGAGCCGTATCTCATTTGACTGAGCCAATTATAAAATCTTTCCTGCAACACCACACGTCTGTGATGTGCCGGTAGTCTCAAGGCTCGTGGCACTTAAAATATCCAATCGCTGCCCACGAAGAAAACTGCAGATGTGCACGTAAGGCACGGAAACAAAGTGATGCAAAATTATTTTCGCGAAAAACAAGGGTCCCTATGTGTGTAGTGCAAGAAGGGACTAACTACAGTGCGAAGTTGCCACATTGTACATGTAAAATGTCATCGTGCAATGTTTTGCCACTAACATATTTATCTTCAAGTTAGTCCAGGAGTCGCGCGGTGTGCCCATTGTGCAGTTGTTTCTAGACATTCTGTATAGCGGAAATATATCAAAAGTTGGAAGAAAATAGTTCTGAATACGTGTGTTCATTAAGTGCTAAGTCAACCGTGAATCACCTGCGTCTTGTAACCATCTAAATTCGTGATTTTTCTGGCATTATGGTGGAATCACATAGAGGCGGCAAAGCGACACGACGAAAGTGATGCGACACTAAATATTCTCGTTATTGCGAACACTTGTTGCTGCCCCGCTTCAACACTAAAAAATATATGTATATAGTTCATTGCCACTTCATATTAAACCTCCAGTACTACAGCAACAGATGTTTACAGTATTTAAGTTTTGTCGTTCATATGTAATACATTTCAAATAACCATTAGCATTCCGAAATGTGGAGAAAGAATGCACTATCACAGGTTTGCTGAAAATTAATGATTTGCCCGTGATAACAAACAAACATCTCTCTTAAACGTTAATAAACGCAATTTACTGCCAACTCACCAGTTTCACCAATATTTTAGTCCAAAATCAAACACAATTTCTATTCGGAATTCGCAACGCGTCCGCCATTTCCGTCGAGCTGACGTCACAGAAACCTAGGCGCTGATTGGCGGACAACTTTTATTTTTCGTGTCGCCTCTATCGCGTCTGTGTGACTGCACCATTAGACTTGGAATTTTCAAGAGAAAAGTTATGCGCCGGCTGGATTCCACGTGACGGTTCGCTCCAGGTTGCGGTGTTGTGTCGCTCCAGGTACAATGAACTGGAAGACGATCGGCTCCCTGATTGAGGGGTCGTACCAGTATTGCTTGCCAGAGTGGTGAAGCTGTTACACCTGCTGTCATCGCTACTGTCTGGAGCAGTCGGTATCATGTGCAGCTGGGTGGGCTGTAACCCGCTGCTCGGACATGTTTTCCCAAGCTCGCTTGGCGGTTGGTTGTGTTTTCCCACAGAGCAAAGCAAATGTACAATTTAGGCTGGCAATTAATATCTCTGTAAGTTGTCTCCTGTTAAGCCTTAGGGATCATGTATAGTAGGGTTTTATTACCATACACCGGTGGCAGAGATGCCAAACACGATGTTCTATGCTAGTCTGATGCCTGCTATTGGCAGGAAATATCATGCCTGTGCCCTGAGATCTCTTATAGATAAGAATAGAACTTCTAATTTCCTGTTACATGTGATTGTATTGATGCCACATACCAATAAAATCATAGACGCCCCGCTCACGTGTGCATAGAACACTCGAAAATTACTTCGTTTCTCACAATGCAAAATTTTTGCGGCGATTTTTTTAATATGCACACCTGCAGCATAGTTTGTCGCAAATAAGTTATTTTCTACCGTGTACAGCAACGGTGAAATCATATATTACTGTGTTGCCGTTAAAGTAGTTTATCATTATCAGTTACTACGAAGAGGGTTGCAGTTTTTCAAGACATGCATTTTGATGAAAATAATGTTTTTATTTCCTACAAAATAAGCAAAATGTCAACGAAAACATTCTAAATAAAAGTTTTAGTAAAACAAAACATATTTTTATGATTCAATTTCAAGTAAAGCAAGATTTCTGTACTTCAGAACTAAACAAAACAATTTTTTTTCTTTGCAAAATTAAAACGTGTATGCTGGGTTATTTTTTAGCGGTTCTTGCAACTGGGGCACGTTACTAATCAAATACGTTTTGGACATACGACATTGCAGAAATTGTGTGTTACAGAAACCAGAAAATACATACAAACAGGCAAAAATACGTCCAAAGAAATGTTTTGACAACTTACAAACAAGGGATAACACATACATTCCCGCAAATAATTAGTATACTATCCTCGCTTCGTTTGTTGCACTCTGTGTAGGCTAATGGTAAAACTTAAACACCTTATACCATTCCGAGTGTACTCGTTCATGTTCTGGATGTTTCAAAATAGAAAAATGCATGGCCAGTGCAGTACAAGGTTAATAACGGACTACAAGCATAGGAACGCTTATCGCTGAACAGTGTAGATAGCTGCCTTTGGACTATCGTCATGTTGTACTGGTTGGAGCTTTCTTGTGAATAATTAGTATTGTCTCATGTTTATTCGGTTCATTATTTCATGCGTATTATGGGCAATGGCGCGAGTGTTACGCAGATTGAACACAGCTGTTGTGACACACATTTTAAAACTACAAGTCAGTAACTAAAAAAAGTACATAATTCGCTGGTATATCACTTACTACCTGCATGTACGGTTATAAGGCAACGAATAATCAACTATGACCGGTATGAGAAGTTTAGACTGCTGCCAGATGAATCCGTGAAACACACGTGCATATAAATATGGGTTCTTATTTGACCAAAAGTATCTGACATTGCAACACTGGTGTTAAGTGAGTGAAATATATTGGTTATGCTCAACATCTAGGTCTTTAGCGTTGTTGGGGAGGAGGGAGAGACATAAGGCGATTATCAAGCAACCAAGGAATTTTTTTAGATGGGGGAGGGGAAAGGAACCGAAGATCCCTGAGAAAACCGGCCTGCCAACGGCATCGTCAGATACAATTCCCACATGCGAAAGTCCGGAAACCGACCCCGCCGGAAATCGAACCCGGATCGCTTTGGTGGGCGGCGAATGAATTCACCATTTGGTCACCGCGGCCTGGCAGATAAATCTTGGGGGGAACGCCCAGGATTGGCCCAACTTTCAGATGGTACTTCGTTTGTTTTTTTTACCCGCTTCCTTGTCTGGCTGTGTTGCCCGGTACATATTCTACAATATACTTTAAGGGCTTGTTCCCGAGTTTTTTTTTCAGACTGTTGGCAATAACTCAAATATTTTTTAACCAAAAGTTTTGAAAAAATTTAAGTCAATGTGCAATCACAGTATGCACAATACCGTGGACAGGTTTTTTAAAAATAATGTACCATTCGCCAGCAAAAACTAATTTCCTTCATTTTTGCTTATTTTCTCGACGAAAAACGTGGTACTTCGGGTAATGAAATCTAAAAAACCGTTCAGTAAAATTCTACAAAAAAATTCAGCTACAAATTATAACATTTAAGTGTTAAAAACTGTGCAGCGAAATTTTGATATGAGTATTAGGTATAAATAAAAAAAAATATTTTCGAAACCACTGCAAATCTCCGTAACAAGGCCTTAAACTAACTTCGCGTAAGTGTAGCATTCGAAGCGGTCGTGATGCACATAGCACAGAGCCTGGCTATGGTTACGTGGTTGTTTGTGGCAGTTAAGAGCGATAACCCAATATGCGGTTCAGATAGTACGAGGGCATTTATTAAACCTATATGCCCCTCGACCAACCGACAGAGATAACACTCTCCCTCTGTCTTGTCAGTAGTACATGTGACTTAATAATTAATAATATATATGGTCACGTTGTAACACACTTGCCACCTAATAACACTGGTGTTACAAACAAGTACATCTGTAACATTCGTTACATAAGCTAGATAAATGAAACTTTAAACGTATCTGAAAACTGCAGGATGATATTTCAATATTTACTCGCATTCTGGTCTGTTCAGTACGAATTTTGAAGTCGACTTTAAACAACTTCCTGGTGAAATAGTGACTTGAAACTTTAAACACGGCTCTGAACTGGATGATAGTGCTATGTTAACTAGTTTTCTTGTGTGTGTTTTTTTTTTTTCTCTCTTTTCGGCATAAATATTTTCTGTTTAAATGAGATTTCAATATTTCACACATGCAGAACAAACAGCAGAAAACAATCATTTAAATAAAATTTACGTAGCCCGTTTTTTAAATTGACATGTTAATAATAATTTCTCGTATTTAAATACGTGAAAGATTTAAATCGCAAAACATAGGGCCCATGCAACAGTGTAAAGAGATGATTTCGTTGAGTAAACTCATATAACATTTCATATAATTTGCAGGGCAATAAAATATTAGTAACTAGTGACTTGGCTGCAATATTTATGCATCAAGTTACTCAAGTTTTTCGTTTTAAATCTTACAAGACTTTCGTATATGATACATTATTTAATGTACTTTAATATATGGTTTGGCAACGTTTCAGTAGTTAAAATAGTAATTTTGTATATTTTATTAGTTTGTACAGAAAAAAATGGGGAATACTAATTTTACTCCTAGTCTGAATTAAGGAACCAAGATGTTACATGGGAGTGTTAGACAATGTTATTGCATTTTCACTTTTGAGCCATAACATTTATTCAAACAGTATTATCAAAATTTTCTCCTCGACAAAGCATAGGCTATATTCTTGGTAAACTGCTTGACGTAAATAATAATGGATTCTTTCGTTAATTTGTCGTGCAGAATCATTGCAAGAGAATTCTTGAAAGTTAACCTATAATATCCCAATCGCAGGCATGGCCCCAGACGACCCTGCTACATCCGCGATGCATTCGACAATTTTACAGGTTAAACCCTACCTAAGGGTGTGTCAGTGGGCATACGTCTTGTCGACAGCGAGGTCATTAGAGACGGTGACAGACAGCTTGGTACAATGACTCGAGCTGGGAGAGGAGTCGGCTATTGTTTTTGTTAAGGAAGCGTCCCAGTATTCGCCTGGAGTTATTTCGGGAAACCATGGAAAGCCAAAATCAGGGTGGCCGGAGCTGGGTATCGAACATGGGTCCTCCCGAATGCGAGTCACCGTTGCGCCACCTCGCTCGGTCCCCGGCCTAAGACGTACAGGGCTTAGTCTGAAACGTATTTTATGCTTTACTTGGACTAGATACTGATATAAATACAGGAGGTCCCACAGATCTGTGCAGGGGCTCACGTTAGCGTTGCCGGATTTGGGGGCTCTCCAGGAAAATAAAGATGAAGAGTGTAGTTTATGTACTAATAACACACCGAAGATGGTAACCTGAGAGTGTACAGCAATATAGCGAATATTGTAAATAATAGTGACTTCTAGGCACGATCTGTCGACGCTCCTGTTTTATTACTGTATTGTATTTGAAATACAAATTACAACTCATGTGTGTAATAAACATACAGTACGCAATTAATTTTAATGCTGCTTTTAATTTATTAAATATTAATTGTGACACGATTAGGGTACAAGTGAATCTCATTGTATTATGATTGTGCACAAATAATACGGACAATTCATTTTAATGCATGTAATATTCACTTAACCCTAGTTCAAGTCAGCTTTAAACAATGAATTAACCAGATAACACAAACTTGGTTTTTTCGACAGGATCTAAACAGTAATTGAAGTAAATAACATGCCCAATTACTACTATTCTAGAACTTAAGAACCTAATGTTATGAGTTCATAAAAACTAAAAAAAATAGTAAGAATAAAAAAATTTGTTCGATGATATGGCAGGATAACGTTCCTAAATTTGGCAATTCCCCCTCCCTCCGCCCAATTTATCATTTTGCACACTGCGCGGCGGGGTGAAGCATCTGGCTTCAAAACGCGTAGACTTAATGTTGTCACTTCGAGACGTATAGACTGTAAAGTCTCGCGGGTTCACTGGCTTGTAAGCTAGTCTCGAAGAATGTTTGTAAACACAGGCAGACAGCAATTGCTCATTGGCTGCTCGTTCACTCGGTGACAAGGGCAGGCATTGTTTAGTTACTAAATACATTATTGGTTGAGCGCCATCCTGGAGGTGTCAGATAAGGCATGGGCCAATTGAAACTGTGCATTTTGAAAACAACTCAAATCCAGAAACAAATATTGTTCAGGAGAAGGAATAAAATGTTATACTTTAAGAATTACGGTAGCAACACTAGAGAAAGTGTGGTGTTATTCACATCATTCAGTGAAACGCATATCACACTAAAGTATTCAGTAATAACAAAATTTTGGTAAAGGTGTGGACTTGGGTAGTTCTTGAAATCACCGTTCCAATTGTGGAAGTGACACATACTAACGAGTTTTTTTTTTTTTTTTTTTTGTTTTTTTTTGTTTGCAAAAAAAAAAAAAAGAAGTAAATTTTTCAGATCCCTATCCATACCCTCTTTCACTGGAATTGTATATCAAATTGTCCCTATGTCGATAATTCCCGTGTAGTGACAACTATTATCAGTTTTATTTTTGCTCGCTTGTACTTAAGCATCCAGTAGGGATTATAGAATGTTGTGTTTTCATTTTTGCGACGTGAACAGTTTCCATTCACAACCAGTGGCGGCTCGTGGGTTGTTGCCAGGTAGAGTTGCAGTTGCCAAGAGCTGTACAGGGTTGTGCGCTGGTTGACTCAACAGCCACTGACACGCTGATGTGTAGGTGCCCCTTACTACTGAGTGGTCATAACACATCTAGTAGCCGGCGAATATTTCATGGTCGTTGGTCTACGGCGCGTTCATCAAGAGTGCACAGTTCCGAATATCTGCAACCTCACCTGGCAACAACCCACGAGCCGCCACTGATCACAACAATGACGGAGCGTTATCGTGTTACTTAGGAAGAGGTATAAGATCACGTGACATTGACATGCCTGCCATACGTAACCAATAAACGCGTATTGCGATGGCCTAGTTAGTATAATTGTACCTTGTTTAGCAAGTTATTATCCCAGACGCAGTATGGGACAGTTACCATACTTCCGTATTGTAAATATGCTAACGTTTACAAATGATACAATACAAGTCTGTTTGCTTCAGTATGCATTTAACTGTTTTATAATTAGGTTTAGGAGTGCTACTATGAATGTCTGGGAAACAAATTATACCATACCTACTTTCTTAGCGCTTCTATACGCAAGTCTGGTAAATTTACAAACTATTTTTAGAGTGATATTTGTTGCCATGATCAGTAACTGCACATACCTGTCTAACTGTTCCACAGACAACTTAAGAGACGTGTATAATTATTTCTAAGGACACGAAAATTTCGTGAATTTAATGACCTGCAGGCTAGAATCCATTGCAATATGCCTACTCAAGCCCCGTGTATTCGTTCATTGTCTGCTGTTCCACTGAGTAGCAGCTAGTTTACAAATGGTCGGGGCTTACTATACATAGGATAGTTGATTCTAACATTCAGGTAATTGAATTTTCGAAATGTTCCTGTCCCTAGTTATTTCTGAGCACTACTTCTCCTGGAACACATCCACACTTCACCACAACAGACCCAAAGACTTTGTGGGATCAATTTCCTACCGGCTAGATTCCACACTCCTGTGTACACTATGTCCACAGCTACTTGTACATTGATGCTGCTCCAGTGAGTGGACAGTTGTACATGTGATATGGTAGCGCTGAGTCAGTGAGCGGTTTTATGCAGGTTTATGTAGTATGATAAAATATTAAAACAATATTATTAAATATTGTTTCCCATACACAGTGTTTTATTTATTTTGTAATCTTTACGTGCTCTTGAACAGCATAAGACCTTGGTAGAAGTACACAGAGGGAAAAGGGGGCGGGAGTCAGTCAGGGAATTTGCCCGGAGAAATTTCGGAAAACCGTGGAACACCAAAATTAAAATGGCTGGAGCTGTCGATTGACCCTGAGTCCTTCCGAATATGAGACGAGTGTTTTACTTCTGCTCCACCAAGATCTCGTGGAAAAATCTCTCTTTGCAGTAGCTATTTGTGCTTCCCTGTATTTCTATCAGTTAAAACATGTTGACGAATGCTATATAACTTTTAACATTTCTCTTCGCAGAGTTCAGTTGTAATTTACTCCCATCTCTTTATCTAACCCAAATCGCCAATAATTACAATCCTTTCTTCCGTAATAGTTGAACGACATTTCACAAGTTCTGTTCCGTAATTTAATTCCAGATACACATTGCATGAGAAAGCATCGCATTGGAAACCGCAATCTCGCATGAGTTTTGCTTGGATACTCTGTATTGTCTAAGTTCGGTAAATTTTGACAGTTACTCATGGACAGTAACTATTAATATTATGTAATTTGTTTCACATTGCAAGTCAAGATTTACTGTAAATATGATGAAAAAGACATCTCAGGTTTATTTCGGAATGAGAAATGACAACTGACATAGTATAAAACATCTACAACTCTTAAATAGCCGTGCACTCAGAAGTAAAAAATTGTACTTAAGTCATGCGAAACATAGTAGGGCAAAGTGACCATGTATCGTGGTATATCTTAATATCGTGATAAATTACTTTGCGGGCTTCACTAGGTCACCAACAGAGGACAAACATCTTTAGATACAATTAAAATGTTTAACATATTTTTGTTCATGAATTTGGAAGTTTTGGTATCAAGAAGTAGGATTGAGGCTATGTCTTGCATCGTGTAGACGTTTCTGTAGAGAGGTCGTACGGCGTTAGCAGCCAAGCGGAGTAAATAATGGAAATCTTAGCTAGCCCTCCTCCGCGCCACATGGCCGCCTCGAAGCAGGCAACTGTCCCCGGGATGGTAAAATTGGCCTCGCCGAGGCTGTAAAATGGACCGAGGCAATTAGTGGGGATTGTAAGGGGACTGTTTCCCCTTCCAGAGGAATTATTGGCTCGACTTCCGCGAACTGATGGCAAGCCAAGCGCTGTGCGAACGAAATGCTGTCGCTTGGTCGGCGACTGTCGACAAGAAATGACTCGGGATTCCGAGACTTATCGAAATAAATTAGATTTTAATTTTAATTATTTCGGTCTCTTAACTATTTTTTTTTTCGCGCAAAAACACTTCAAGTGAAAATCGAAATAAACGCATACACTTCCATAAAAGTTTTATACCGCCGAGAATTCTCAGTCGCTAAATTGCCCATGATCCAAGAGAACGTATACCACGAAATAACACGCGTTGCATTTTATAATAACAAAAAGATAATACACGTAATTATGTCATATTTTTTCTATACGTAGTACTATATTACAGGTGGATCATAAATGTTTTAATACTGAGTTTAAAACATTTGATAACTTCTGAATGGATTCACACAACTAAAGACACATTGAAATCCTATTGCATTAGATCATAAAGCTTTATAACATCAGAACGCGCTCAGTACACTTTTGAAGGCGCAAGCCTGGTAGCACGCAAAATATCCAACCAGTATTTAATCTCGTGCCGCACATTGTCCAATGTTTGTGATGGGATGATGTCATGCACTGTCGCATGGTCATTAACTGTTGTTCGGCATACAACATATTTTACAACACCCCAAAGAAAGAAATCGAAAGGCTTACTGTCCGGTATGATGCTATGTAATATGTATTATGGTGTGTACAGCAGAAATGCCTAACCTGATTACTGCCGTGACGTAATGTAGTCGTGATTTTGGTTAATTTTAATTTCGAAGTCAGGTGGGGTGCCAAACAGGGGGAACGGGAAACATTAATTAAATCTTACCGTCGAAGATCTTGACGGAGTTCACAGGCGTCCCTGAAATTGCCTCATGCAAACCCCTACCATAACTGCTACACTAAATCTACTGAAATGATACACAGCCTGAATGAATAAATTAAAATTTATACTGCCGAAATGTAGAGTGAATATGATTTGAAACTTATAGAAAGGCACAGCTAGGATTCACCTAGAAATTAAAATTAATAGGCTTGGCTGACTAATACTACATAGAGAAACGAAAATAATGCAGTTGCAGTAGAAAAGAATCAATTCAAATTACTAGTGTTGTAGCAGAAAATATGTTACGTCGGGCAAATAGCATTTCAGATAGTTCACAACCAAATAAATATTATAGTTCATTTTTGCCTCGACTAATTGAGTGGTAGAGCATTATTTAGAGAAACTTGACAAACAGTTAAGTGGGTGAAAACTTTCCTGAGGACTGGAAAATATAAACCACGTAGAACAAACTACTCGCAGCATGCTAGCAGAAAACCCTGTTCGCGCTAGGTTCAGGCCATGTAAAATTAAGATAGCGAGACTTATCTGCCGGCTTCTTTGCGGTGAGTGTCGTACCGAGGTTCTCGAAGTTCTAGTAGTTAGTCTCGTTCCACTCTTAGCTAGCTAATCCAAGTCTCATTACTCAAAAACTGCCGAAAAGCACATTCTCGTGCCGCTTAACCCACGGTACAAACATAGACAAGCAAACTCCCCTCTCCATGCTTTGAGGAAGTAAATAATACTGCACTGCAAACTGAAGCTAACATGTTAAATAAAAGAATCCATTAAACAAAAGAAAACCTCTGAGTCAGCCATTACATTAAGCCCAGTATTATAGAAAAAAGTGCGCCCAAACATTAATAAATAATTATTACCTCGAAATAGCGTTAACAGCTAATCAACCATTAAAAGTAATTTAATTAAATAAAACTTGGGGGTTGAAATTGGCACATGTTACACCGGAGATCTCGGGAGGCATGCAAATGGGCCATCTCTGCCAATCCACCAGTTTCGGGAAGTTTTACTAAGGCCCGCAGCAAACGATACGAAGGATTCACTTTTTCGTTGGTTTTAACTTGTGTTGTGTTGTCTATTGTCTTTTGTTTGTTGTCGACTGTTCACTGTTTTTTTTTTTCATATTGGGAATCTTGTTCTATATTTGTGTCTATCTTCGGTCTCTGGGTGTTGTGTCTATATTAAACTGAATTCTATTTCTAGAATTCTTTGTTGTCTAATATAACAATTATTTTTAAAAAAACCTGACAGAATTCCTCTGGGATTGCTTTTTTTTATTTTTGTGTGCTTTATATTAGTTTTT
The DNA here is from genome assembly GCA_003012365.1 of Medauroidea extradentata. NCBI lineage: Eukaryota > Metazoa > Arthropoda > Insecta > Phasmatodea > Phasmatidae > Medauroidea > Medauroidea extradentata. The sequence continues at coordinate 36,674 of PNEQ01008397.1, forward strand.
CTTGTTCGTTTTCTATTTTGTCATTCAACGCAGGTTTGATCAGCAAAACATGAGCAATGGCGTATATCCACAAACCAATAAATTCCAAACTGTACAATAATATTTACGAGTTCATTTACTAGATTGTTTACTAGTTCTTGAACTGTGTTGATTACCGACCAGTACAATATCTACGCTACAAATTTCAACATCTGACAATACTACTTGATTTGCTGGTTCTACACGAAGAATTGTCTGCAAAATAATGATCATAAATACGAATATGTTTTAAAACGCATACAGAATGATAGTTGACTGTAAACGTAGACTGTATGTATTAAAATTGTGATTTAGTTTCTCACCCTACACTGAAAAAAATTCGTAGTAAGTCTTCCCTGCAAAATAATTTTTCAGTAAACTCAATACAATTTTTTTCGGTGGTCGCAATATTTTAGTCGTGACAGCAAATGGTTTTTGTACTGACCACAAGATAAATTTTGCAGAGTGAATCCCTACAAAGTATTTTGTAGCTGACACAAAATGTTTTTTTCCGTATGTAAATTTATGTACATATTACTTACAACAACTGCGCCTGAAAGTGTTCGCTGACTGGCCACTGCTGAAATATTGCACAGTAATTGGCATTGAAAAAAACACACCGTGTGTTAGAAAAAACCGGCAGCCAAGCCCACAGGGATTCCCGTAGCTAGTAGGGATTTCAGCGAAACAGCTCGTAGAAAAGCATGCAAAGCTACTGGCATACAATATTGTAAGAAATAAACCTGTATGAAAACACTCCTTGAATCATAGAGGGCATAGTCCGCTACACGCTTTTGCAAAATACAGTCGATGGCTCGAAAGATTCTAGCGTTTGTCGACTGTGAGTACGCATTGTTTACCTTCCTGTTCGTGATTCTATGACCTGCTTGTTGCTCTTCTTGCGACCTTGTTGGCGACGTCACGTTAAGCCCCTTTACCTACTTTCCCCATGTCGTGAATTATCCGCGCTTACTGATAACGACAGATCTGCCTCGTCAATCAATCAATCTACTTTGATTTACGTCTACCCGAACGATGGCGCACGGAATCTGAGGCAGGCCCTAGGCACTGGATACGGATAAACACAACGATTATTTCATGTCCGATTCGTTATTGTTTCATTGCCTGGTCTAGTACCAGCACTACAATAACTAATACGTATGTGTATTGGGAGAAACATAATCGACTACGAAGCAGAGCTGCAAGTGTGAACGTAAGGCATTAAAAAAAAAGTGGCGCAAAAATATTTAGTGAAAACGATCTGACCCTATCTGTACATATTGTAGAGGAGTTTAACTCTTTGAGGACTGCAGATACTTTCTGTAGACCGAGACAAGATAAAAGTGAGTGACCTGTATACAACACAGCAAGGACGCCTGCAGCACTGGTATATGACTAGAGAGCACCAGGAGTGGCCAGTTGTACATATGACAAGGTATCGCGGGAGTTTTGTGTTTTCGTGCAGGTATGTAATTGGTTCACAGTCCTCAAGAAAGAGTCCAGTAAACAGTGGTCCAGACGCGAAAACATCTCGCATATATGAGAGTTTTAAATCTAGCGTCTCATTAAACGGATTCGCGATATTTCCGGAACTCAATTTTCCACGCCACAACGATCACACTGTTTCAAAACAATATTTTTGGCTGTTTTACACACAAGTTAAAGTGGTTAGGTGGCTGTAGTCAGAGATTGGCATTCGTACTGAAACTACTAAGGGGGATAATGCTTTGGGTGAGGGTTACAAGTTAATAAATTACATTATATACAGTTTAATAAAATACATTATCTAAATACGGTGGCTTTATTCTACATAGTTTACTTTACTTAATACAAACATCAATTTTACTCCTAAGAAAACTATGTAGAAGGGTAAAACACATAACTGATAAACAATAATAGATATTGTGTAAACGACAGTCATTTCCGCAACTCTACATGTTGGGGCAGTAGTTGAGGCAATGGTACTGTATGCTGAAGGTCCCGGTTTAAAATACCACGGGTATTATTTGTTTGTTAGTTAGTTTTTTTTTTTTTTTTTTTTTTTTTTTTTTTTTTTTTTTTTTTTTTTTTTTTTTTTTTTTTTTTTTTTTTTTTTTTTTTTTTTTTTTTTTTTTTTTTTTTTTTTTTTTTTTTTTTTTTTTTTTTTTTTTTTTTTTTTTTTTTTTTTTTTTTTTTTTTTTTTTTTTTTTTTTTTTTTTTTTTTTTTTTTTTT
>PNEQ01008398.1:5242-39006 GCA_003012365.1 Medauroidea extradentata
TATATACAATCAACATCTTTCAAGTAGTGACAGTGTACAACCTTAATAGTCCGCCGTAGTGATGAATCGTCGTGTGCTGCGCAGCACCCCGAGTGCACCGCTGTCTTCACTCTTGAGGTCTTCGGTTCGACTCCCGTCGCGTACCTCCTTCTTCGCCCGTCAGCCCGCCGCAGCAGTCCTCTTGGTTCGTCCAACACTGTTCCGAAGGTAGCCGCCTGCCGCCTCCCAGTAGACTCTGACGTCACCAAGATGTCTTCACCAGTCTAACTTCACAACCATAGCACCTTCCTCTAGCACGACCAATAGCGAACTTTCCCCAATTTGTCGATTCAGCCCTTATATACTAGGCAAAACAGCAGGGGAATTACCGCATTACAGGGGTCTAAAATTAGATATTTCATCATGTTTCGGATGTGGTTTGAGTCACGTACGCCGCTTCGCATGGCAAAAACGCAGTTGGGACAGGTATCTATGACGTAGTTTCGACGGGATTCCTACTGTGAGACACTCGGGCTTTGAGTCATGGGCCAGCCCTCAAGGTGTTTCGACACAGGCCCCATCCAGCCCGCCCTCAGAAACACAGCATGCAACACTATTTTACCTGCGCCCGAATGTATGCAACTATTTTCACACATACGTGCGTTCAGCTATATAACTTTCGGCGTCGTTGCGGTATTTGCAATTACTTGTTTGCGCTGTGAGATGGTATTTTAAGTGTGTAAGTTATCTGAGACACTATACATATTTGATCACATATTCTGTTGTCACTGCAAAGTAGTTCAGGCAAACAATAATAAACATCTTCAATAACAGCCGTCAAGTTTTGTTTATTCATTACCAATAAAATTCGGTTACTACTCCGACTGTGCCAACGGTCGTGGATGAAAAGGAAATTATAACTGAAACGCATAAATTTTCAGGCTAAGGTAGTATATTAGAAAAGTTTGTTTACCAATGGTTTATTGTTCGATAATTGCTTTTACGTTTATTATTTAAGTGGGATTTACATACATCGACAGCGATGTCACTAGAAGCGGCGACTCACGACTTAGCACAATGACATGAACTGGGAGAGGAATCAGCTCTGGTATTTGAAAAAAAAAATTCCATCCCATAATTCTACTGAAGCGATTTCGGGAAACCATGGAAAACCAAAAAAGGATCGCCGGAGCTGAGACTCAAATCAGGGTCCACCAGAATACGTGTCCGATTTCTTATGGTAACATAGGCAGGACGCTACGACAACTGAAATGTTAATAACAGAAATAATATCGAGTTATCACTAGTAAGTATTTCCTCTAGTGAGTACAACGCGCATGCTGAATTCATACTGATAGAAATAGTTGTGTATGCCAAGAAAATACTATTAGGTGTTGTTTATAAGCCCCCACAGGACAAAAATATACTTGATTTTCAGATCTCTATTACATCATTTATAAATTACTACGACCATCATTGCTGGTTAGCAATTGTGTTGTATTTTCAGTTTTTGAGTCATAACGTTTATTCATATTGTATTATCAATATTTTCTCTTCGTCAAAGCATAGGATATTCTTTGTAAACTGTTTTACAATACTAATATTGGAATCTTTCATTAATTTGTCATGCAGAATCATTGCCAGAGAATTATAGCTTAACTTTCAAGAATTCTCTTGTAATGACTCTGCATGGCAAATTAATGAAAGATTCCATTATTATTTATGTCAACCAGTTTGCCAAGAATATATCCTATGCTTTGTCAAAGAGACATTTTTGATAATACAAATTGAATAAATGTTATTGCACAAAAACTTAAATTACAAAAATGTTGTCTAACACTCCTCCTTAATACCTATTTACAATCTACGAGTGCCGAAGCAAAATATCTATTGACAATGTTTTCCTCGCTTAAGTTATCTGCTTGTCCACTGAATGGTACTCATCATACTGCTAATACGAACACATGGCTTGACCTTTTAATTACATATAATATTAGTAAGGTATTGTGTCACGGACAGTTACCGGTGCTGGAGCTCTCGCACCATGATTTAATTTATATGTCGTATTCACTGCGCGTACCAACTTTCTGTCCAATGTTTGTTACCTACAGACATTTTAAAGAAATTCATATTGAAGCGTTTTTTAAACGAAGCAAAAGAAGTCGATTGGAAAATAATCAAAACGCTAAGCTCTGTAGACGAGAAACTTGAAGTTTCTAACGATGTGATAGTTTCACTCTGTGATCGGCATGCTCCCCTCGGCACTAAACACGTGACTAGACACCCATCACCTCGGATGACTGCTGACATACTCACTTTAATGCCACACCGAGACGACGCATACATAAAATATACCTCAGCAAAAAAAAAAAAAAAACTAAATTCTCCTGTTCGAGCTGAGTTATTTGAAAATTATAAGAAATTGAGAAATAAATGCAGTCAGTCTGCTAGAAACGCAAAACTTAAGTACACACACTCGTTAACTAATTATAGTTGTCAACCACGTAAGATGTGTAATTTACTTAAGGGCTTGTTCCTTAGTTTTGCGGTGATTTCGAAAAAAAAAAAAAAATATTGCTACCTAATACTCGTAAAAAATTTTTGCTCCACAGTTTTGACACTAATGTCATAATTTGTAGCTGAAATGTTTTTGTACCAATGTACCAAACGGTTTTTTAGATTTCGTCATCTAAAGTACAACCTTTTTTGTCGTGAAAATATGCCGAAATAAAGCAAAATATATATTTTGCTGACGAATGGTACATTACTTTTAAAAACGCATCCACAGTATTGTGGATCGTGTGACTGCAAATTGTCTTAAATTTTTCAAAGCTTTTGGTAAAAAAATATTTAAGTTATTGGCACCAGTCTGAAAAAAACTAAGGGACAAGCTCTTAAACCTGTTGGGGTGGCATCTAAAATAGTCCTCGGTTGCCACTGTAAGCTTGCGTGCTAATGAACTTAATGATTGTTTCCTTAAGCCTGTAAATCCTAGTATTTTACTACCTAGCAAATTTAGCTTTGTAAATATCTCAGCTCTCGGTGTTGTCAAATCGATACGCCGCATAAAAAAATCATGCTGTTGGGAATGACAAAATATCATTTCGTATAATTTGGGCATTGATTCCGTGTTTCTTACCTACAATACAGTACGTATTTAATTCATCTTTAGTCTCTGGTAAATTCCCAAAATATTGGAAACAAGCAATTGTCCATCCCATTCCCTAATCTAAAGACGATCCAATGTCTGTGCAAGATTTCTGCTCTATTAATATCTTACCGTCACTGTCTAAGGCACTGGAACACATAGTCAACCAACAAGTTCTTAAGTTATTAAACAAGCATGATTTATTAGACTTATTTCAGTCTGGTTTCAACTGATCCATTGAAAATTAATTAATTTGAACATAGATTACTTATTTTAAGTTCGTTACAGCAACCTAAGAAAACAAAGCTCTTGTTAAGGGCGCAGCCTACACAATTAAAAAAAGGTTTGTACTTTAACAAAGAACATTCTTTGGAAACTATTTTTAATTTTTTATTTACAAGAAAAATCTTTAACTTTACAAGAAATACTTGTAAATGTACAAATATATCTATATATTTACGAATATTTTCGCATACTTACAAATTAAAACTGTACATTTACAAATTAATTCTGGAACATTTTACAACAAAATTGTGTAAAGTGTCAAAAAATGTTTGCGACAAATTTTCAAGGTTTTTTTTTTTAGAGCAAAATATTTTGTTTGATGTGACAGGCTGACGAAGGTTATTTTGTTTCACAGCAAATGCTCTACTCATATAAATATATCCCACTCCTTCAGGTATTTGGAAAAATTTAGAAAACTTAAATGTCCTGCGACATTCCTCTTGTAGTGCCTAGACTGATAAATGTTTTGACATTAGTTTACAAGTTTTCCTGTAAAAGCACGCATTTTTTTACTGTGTACTACGCGCTTCAAACACGTTGTAATGTGCAGTAAAATGCGTTTTTTACGAAACTATTCCACCTTCTTGTACAAGAAATACGCCCGTGTGTATCATCTAATAGTTCAGCAAAATCGGTCGGATTTTCAACCTATGCAACGGTCTTCAGTCAGGCATGTCTCTAGGTGCTCGAATGTAGTTGCCAAGAGACGCCTATTGAAACATCTCAAATAATTATTGGAAATTGTTCATTTTAAAAAAATGTGAAAAGAAGATTTCATAAATTTTCACTATTTAAATGCAGAAACCGATCTACTACTAATAATGGTGTTTCCATTAAGTTCCTCGTAGTATTTTGTTTTGTTATGATTTATCTTATTACTGTACTGAGTTAGTTTAAACAACGGATAAGTTCCGAATCAATGAAATTTTAATTTCGAAATGTCGAAAAATATTGTATGATAAAATTACAGACCAAAAATGTCTTCAGAGGTAATGCCTACGTGTTTAACAGTATTCACTGCAAATATTTTTTAAAAAAATCAGTTATTTTTTGCTTTCCAAAAAGGTGTTTATGAGTTTCGAGTTTACACCGTGTTCGTCAAAATTTTCACTTGAAACTTTAGGTACTGTGCTCGAAGTATCGAAGCCGAATCACTGCCGGTAAAGCCCATCAGGCTAGGTATGCAATAAAAAAAGTCGAATAACAAAACAAATATTACTTGAAATTTCAGTAAATAAATAACATATAACATTTTGGGAGATTACTCGAGGGTCAGGGTCTCAACGCCGAACTGCAGATGTACGGCTATGTGTACGGAGGCATCTGTTTGCCGAGAAGAATGACATGAGATGAGGCTCTACAGAGAAGTACAAGAATAAGAAGAGTGATGGGGGGGGGAGGTCCCCGAGAAAGCCCTCCGAACAGCGACATCGACCGACACGTTTCCCACGTCTGGAAACCCGGAGTCCGACTCCGCCGAGAATCGAGCCCGGATCGTCCTGTTGAGATGTGAGTGCTCTAACCACTCGGCTGTCGCGACCCTCTTAAATAATGTAATATAGAGTACAAAATTATACTGCTATCGTCGCATTTAGTAAAATACGTAACACCTGTATAAAACTTTTAATTCCCGCCATCTTAAAACCCTGAATTTCTTGTGGGCGTTTAGACATGACCTGGTGATCGAGAAAACCTTGTCACGTGACTAAGTGAGTCTGTATAACCCCAGACATAAAAGTTGATATGTGAGTGGTACGTTAGAAACACGCATGGGTTCTTCCCGGTCACAGTACGTACAAACTATAGACAAAGGAAACTTTTTCCACAACGCGTACGCAGTTGGGCAACACTCCAGGTGGCAACCAAAGGAACTCCGTAGAAAGCCAAGCTAGCTGCTTTCTCCGGAGTCCATACTTAACCTTTCCGCGAATTCTGTTCTGAGTTGGGTTTAATTTCAAGTAGATAGTCAAAAGGTGGAAAAGAATGTGGGAAAAAAGTGGAAAATAAAGGATATATTTGAAGGGGTTTTAAATTAAGAGAGAAGGTTGAGATGAATGACTTTCCTTCCAAGAACTTATTCTTTCTTTTTTGTTTCTTCACCTAAGAACACAAGCTAAGAAATTATTCTTTGCAACAGTAAGGTCAGTTTACAGTGAACTAAATACCTAAACGTTCTTGCGAAATCTCTCAAAAAATAAAAGTAAAATTAAACATTTTAAGTAATCCCCGACATAAAAAACTCTAAAAAGAAAAAAAAATTCTCGTGGCCTTTTATTTTCATTTAAAGTACCTATTAATATTTTGATTATGAGCGTCAAGTCAGGGGACCGCTATGTGAAGAAGTATAATTAATTATACATAAGTAGAAAAAATACTATATTCAAATTGTACGTATGAACTTAGTTTTGTACAATTATGCATGGTCTACTAAGTTCATGCAGTGTTTCGATATTGTACCAATTACATAATAGGCGTTCGCTTGATAGCCGCGCGCGTGCATGGTATGCGGCAAGGGGGGCGGGGACGTCACAGAATGCGACGACCCAAACGGCAGACACGTCAGGGCAGATGTCGTAGACGATTGTGTCTGTTTTGCGAATTTTTCAGAGTAAATTAATTAAGACTGAAAACTAAACGATTGGATATTGTTGTTTTGTCACATGCCAACGTTGCTTACATAGAGTAATTCGTTGTATAATCCATACTTTTACCATTATCAATGTTCTTGTTATTTTTATTCCATTTTTATTTCATTAAATTAGCGGTCCCCCGACATGGCGACGCTCATAATCAAAATATTACTATTTACTAGGTACTTTTAATGAAGTTATAAGGCCAAGAGAGAAATTTTATTTTTGTACTTTTTAGAGTTTTTTTATGTCAGGGGTTACTTTAAATTTTTAATTTTACTTTTATTTCATTCCTTTTAAATTACTCGCATACACTAAATACTATTAAAGATTTCAGTAATGCAACAACGCACGTTTATAGAGTCAATGTGAATTTATTTATTATTTGTACTTCTTTTGTTTTCGTTAATATTTTGTTTGTAAATAAGTTATTGATACGCATTGATTACAAACAAAAAAATTTTTTGGTTAGATGATAATAGTAATTCTTATATGTTTTGGTGAATATTTCGTAGAGTTAGTTTACGGTTGCATTGTTTAATTATTATTAAGTTTATTTGAATAGTTTCTCATCACATTTTTGTAAGCTTCAGTGAAAGTGTTTAACACGAAGATTGGGAGAAAAACTAAAAACCTCAAAATGAAGCCAAAAGGCGCAAATTAACGCAGCCTGAAGGTTACACTCCTAACAGACAACAGTTTTTGCTATCTGAAACTATTCGAAAGGCTGAACTGCGCAGTCAAGAAAGTCCACAAGACAGGCAGCGTCGTTTGGAGATGTATATTGACTAAGACTTTGCAGAGATCTAAAGAAAGTTAAGTAGAACTTAGTTTACGTCAAACAATAAATGCTAGGAATACCAGTATTTCACGATCTAACGAAACCCTAGAGTGGCCTTAAGTCGTGTAAAAAGTTTGCAGAGTGTTGCAATTTGTGAACTTAATCGAAGAAAGTATAACAAATCTGCTTTAGCTGAACTACAAAGAATATGAAACCTATTACCGTAACTATGAAATGTCTATAATTCATCGTTTACAATGAAAATGACAACAATTTATTATGTAGCTGAATTCAGTGAATTGTTTCTAAGCAACACTACCTGCAATAAATAGTTAAAAACTAGAAAATAGCTCATTATCTTAAAACGGCTGAACAGATTTCCTTGAAACATAACTAAGAACCATCTCGACCACGTCAGCTTTCAAACAAAAAACGCATCAAAATTGGTCCATTTGTTTAGGAGCTACGATGCCACAGATACACAGATACACACACAGACACGTCAGACTTATAACACCCCTTTTTCTTGTCGGAAAATTAAAAATTAAAATCATTCAAGTGAAAGCAAAAATGCAGAAAACGTTTTCAATTTTTTAAGTGATATTTTACCGTATTATGAAACATGTTCTCAATCTCAATTTCGCAATCGATCACACGGTGTTTTAATATAATATAAGTTTCAGGTATTTTTCTCTTGTGTATTCTTTGGAAACTATTTGTTCTAATGTTTGAATATATTCTGAATATAACATAATTTTACTTGGTAGATATTTTGGGCGATACATATCTGATGCTCAATTTACGCAATTGATGATGTCAGTAACATAAACACTTGAACTATGTTAATGAAATATTAGTAAAATATAGTTCAGGAACAACCCAATTGATTTGCATGAACTTGGTGTTTTAGTCGAAATTTACTTCATGAAAAATTTTTAGAGGGAACTTTGCTGTTCAAAATATTAACACTGTTATATTTTTAGATGTTTAAAATGTGGTAAAGAAATAAGGCCATAGATGAGACACTTTCTTGGAACTGCACGGTGTGTAGTTCTCCTTAGAGGCAGCGAATCAAAAAACTTTGCTACGAAATTGTAAATTTTTTTTTCTTATGTATTCTGAAGTGATAGAGAATCATACTGAAATCAAAATAATTTTATTTCTGTACATAAAATTTGTTTCAAACTGTTGGTTTCACATTTTGAATAAAACAGTGATTCGGACCATTTTTCGGTTAAAGAAAATAAACGTTATGTTTAAAAAAAATGGTGTTAACCTTTAAATACAAAAATATCTCATTTAAGTGTTCTGAAATTTCAGCTATAATATTTTTGCTTTAGTATTTATTGTAAGGAAATAAATTATTTTTACGTTTTACAATGTTACGTTTACACACACATTCGTACACACGTAAATAGACGTGTATATTGCAATGACTTTCAACAAGCATGAAAGCTATATGTTATGTCACTTTAAATAAGTGTTTCTTCTTGAGATACATGAAAAAAATGTTCATGTAGTTGCATCATTTTGTTTATTATTAAGTAATACGCATTTGCTCTTGAATATTCTATAAAACAAAACTAGCCGTGTGCCCAACGGGATATTCCATTGGCAACATCTCAGGAATCAACCGACTTATTTCAAATGTTAAGAGTTTTCGGGTAACCTGCTATGCCTATCCCCTCTTTTCTACCCTTCTTTGTGACGAGGAATTTGTTCCGCGTAAATATAATAAATACTACTCAGACATTAACAAACTATCTACTGCAACGAAAACGTAGACTAAATACTTCTAAGAATCATCTGTATAAGGACTTCACGGTATACGACATTTTGAGTCCAGACTTGAGAGACAATACGTCCCTGTTTCACGGAATCTGCCACAAAAACTGCAAGGAGTCTGCGTGTTAATCAACTCAATTGGATAATTATTTTTGTAATAAAAGATTTTATTTTAAGTTAATAGAAATATCCTGCTGCAACACTTTATACATACACGTGTTTCGACTTAGATGTCTCTGAATCTCTTTGTTCCCAGTTAGTTTCTACGCGTATTTTGTACTTTTACTTTCATGTCGATTTGTGACATTTCCCTTTCGATATAAATAAACGCATGAATCAGTCGAAACTTATTGTTATCAGGTACTTACTTCTTAATATGCCTAAATATCAAATCCCACGTTTCTAACTCCATAATTAACCTACGTCCCATACTAACATTCGTCCCTTATTTTAACCCCATAGGAGATCGATTTTCAAAACCGCTGATACAACTTACTTTTATATATACATAGAATGCTAAACACAGATTTCCATATTTCCAACTTCATACTGTAAATGACGAACTTCCATACAAACTTCCCTTCTCTATTTAACCCTCTTAAGAGATAAATTTTTAAAAGAAATTTCTTAGTGCACACCTTGTGCAGAATGTCATGCTTCTAGGCTCACTGGTTTAATCTGTCCGTTGTCTGTCAGTCAGTGTTATGAATCTTAATGAGTAGATTAGCCAAGACGGAGTCAGATATTGGGTCTTAGATTACTTCAGAGAGCTTCAAGTGTCAGTACATGACTTTCCGAAATAACTCCAGGTGAATGCTGGGATGGTTGATATCTACAGGCCATGGCCACTTCACTTCCCATTTCCTGTTATCGACCAAACGTGAATGCCCTACATTCAACTTACTTTCTACCATAAAACGGAGTGATATGCCAAGCGGTGTGAGATTGTGACTACCTTATTTTCTATGTATATTACTACAGGTATTTTAAAAAAACGGAATTACTTTGTCCTAAAAAGTAAATAAAATCTACAAATGTATACCGGAAATAACATAAGAATAAAAAAGGATATACTATTTTGTGTACGTAATTAAGATTGTTACATTCTCACCCCACTTGACATAATCTCATCCCATTTTACGGTACCTACTTTTTACACCAACGACTCACTAAGAATTTTTTGCAAGTGCATTGACCTTGACGTATGTATGTTTCATTGTTACCGTCTGCCTTTGTCATTAATGAAAAGGGATTTTGTCGGAATATGAAGTTGATTGTATTCAACCTAACTGCACACACTCACGCGAGACTCCAAAACAATGCATATACTCTACATGTCAAAGAAGCATTCCACGTAAATTTTGGCTAGCACAACTTGGCAGGAAAAGGATTCACAGTTTGCTAACAAATTGCAAAGAATATATTATTTAAGTTCAAAAATATTTCGAAAAGTCAAACTTTTTTAAATATTGTTTATAACATTTTTTTGCAAAGTACTTCCTCAGTATCAGAATACGTATTTAAAAATCTACGAAAAAATGCAAAAAAAAAACTTAAATCAAAACACGTTCTTTGTAACAGTAGGCCTAAGCTCTGAGAAAGGCAGGCGAATCAGTACAGTAAGTTAAGTTTCATGTAAATCAGTGAGTAGTCGTTCATGATTTTGAGGTCGAGTTTTATAGGCTCTCTTCCTTGCACTTTAGCGTGCTTTTGTTTGCAGAGGAAAGCTTGCAGGAATAGCTTTATGCAGTGTGTATCTCTGGTGTATGTGTGCGTGGTGTTCTTGTTCGTGTGGTTATCTGTATGTTTTGTTTGTGTGATGTATGTGTTGTGTTTGCGTATTTGCTGTGTCGGTATCTATTATTTTCCTAATAACTCTTAAGTGAGTGAGTGAGAGATTTTGGTCAGCGCTCAACATTGAGGTCTTTAGCGCTGGTGAGAGGTGACATGAGGAGAGTATGGAGTAACGCCGGAATGAAAGGGAGGGGGGAAACGGGATATCTCCGAGAAAACCTGTCGACCAGCGGCATCGTCCGGCACGATTCCCACATAACTCTTAAGGTGGCCGCCTGCCGAGCGGTGTGGCCCCGAGGGGTGTGATGGTGGTGTGGCCGAGGTGTATGGTTGGTATAAGGGGAAATATACGACGCGGCATGAGGAGTTCGGCGTGTCACGCCGGGTGCGTATGGTAGGTTAAGTAGCAAATAATCGTAAATTAAAACAACAGTCCCTGGCAAATAAACATAAAAAAATGCCCACCAATAAGAACATAGAAGAGAACAGAAGGTGGCACATTAACAAACACACAAAAACCAGAGCAAGCTGTTGTAAACAAACAAACATAAAGTGGAAGCAATGCACGATTAAATAAATGCTGGGCTACCATACACAACGGGCAAAGAAAAATAATTAATTAAATAACCAAAAAAATACGCTCTCTCGCCATGATAAACAATATACACCAGAGGAAAACATATTAAATGAGAACTCTGAAATTTGTGGTTGCTCAAAATTATTATTTAATTTTCACTGTAATATGAAATATTTGGTTTTCTTTTATTTTCAAATAAAATTCACAAAAAAAACATTGACATCAGTGAATAGTCCATTAGTACCGCAATGTACAGAAAACATTTAAACCCAAATCTTGAAGGCAAAGTTAAATGAAAATAGTGAATTGAATATACAGTTATTATTTTTCTTAAATTCACAATAAAATTATCGCAACAATAAATACCCATTCTATAGGCTATGTAAATAACGTACGTCCAAATTAATGACGTAATAAATTAACAAAAACAAAATTGTATGTAAATTAGATGCATCCGTTTGGCCTTAAAAAATTTTAAATTATTATTAAATTATATTAATAATTATTAAAAACGTACAAAATATTACATTAAAAAGGGGCAAGTGTGACATCTGTTAATTTATAGATTAAAATACAAATTTAGTTGCGGCTTATCTGTACAAAGTCCCACCGTAGATGAGTTCAGCATGCTGGGATGACTTCATATTTCCCAGTTGCAGCGGCGAAACAAAGAAGGTGAAAAGGCGAAGAAAAGACCCCAAAATAGGCCAGAATGACTGGACATCTGCAGTAGAGACTACAGGTCAGCTTGTAAATAGTCCAAGATCTGAATAGGCCGGGACGAGAATCGGCCAGGACTTGAACAGGCCATCACGCGAATACGCCAAGACGTGAATCGGCCTGGACGCGAATCAGCCGGGTCGAGAACCCTCACTACACAGAAATTACCAAAAGAAAATTATAGAAGATGAAAATTTAAATAGAACATAAAACCTCTCGTAGGAAAATTACCCACCAGACGAGGGCGAAGATAATCTCTTGAAATTACAGACGAAACAACCACAATAAAAGATTTTTAAAAATGTAGAACTACAGGTTTACTACTTAACAACATATTGATTAGCTACATTATGTAGAAAGATAAATAATGGTAACTTAAGTGCTAAGATCTACCAAAAAGGTAGGAACACCAAACACACTCATCTTGACGATACGGTGGTTGACGGCAAAGTGTTAAGAAACGCAACAGAAGAAGCTGCAGAAACGTTGAACAAAAGAGCATCAAAAATGGTTAGCAACAGTACCAACATCGGCATAGTGCGCATTGAAGCACAGTAGCATGCGACAATCACGTGATCAGAATAGCTAAAACGCATCGAAATGACGCGATGAAATACAAAAATCACGCACTGCAACGGCAGCAGCATGTGGCACAAAAACAGAGGTAAGACAGAACAACGGGCAGAGGAATGTAAAGCTCAGCAGCAACAGTCCTGCTAAGAAATAACACTGTAGCGCGACTAGTATTGGCTCGAACTAATGTAACAGGAAAGAATAGCTGTAATTGAAAGTGCACATTTGGAAATATCATTAATAAATTAAAATTATTCGTTACAGCGAGTATTGCTAATATAAATTAAACAAGTTACTAGTAGCAATGCAAAACCAAATTAATTGGACTGAATTTAGGAAAAATAAATAAATAAAAAATTTTAATATGTATATTATTTAAGTCGTGTCGTATTTGATACGGACACAGTGTTCGCGAACGGTTTTATGGGGCCGGCCCCTTCGCATAGTAACAGCATTCCCCAATCACGTGGAAAACTCCGGTTGATGCTGGGTGCAGGCGATGCGAAACGTCAACTGTGCCCTGTCCAGCCTTCCCTACGCCTCTGCCGCCAAACACAACCTGCAATGGGGTGCAATGCGAGCACATAGCCTCTCGCACTCAAGTCTGTCTCCACCTCCTCGTGGTCTGGATTGGTAACGTATGCGCTTGCACTACGGCTAACGGAGTGAAGACGAAGACCAGGCAAGTGGTGCCTCCCCCCCTCTTTATTTTGCATAAGTGGTAGATCTACAGCAGGGTTCTCTTAGGTCGGCTTCCAGGAGCTGGTACGGAAACCCCAGCCTGCTGTGCAACCTACGAACATATTGCGTATCCCCACCGAGGCATACACAAGTGTGCTGCGTTGCGGATCTCGAGCAATGTTGACCTGGAGAAGGGGTTCTGGAATCATGGATGGTGGACACTTGCTCGGGTGAAAACTCGGATGCGTGGTATTTCGCAGGTACTCAGGGGATCGGTGTGAAGCCCCAGCCTTGTGCTGAGCCGATCATGGGTAGGACTCAGATTGGCAGTGGTTTAACGAACTCCTGCTTGGGAGTAGACTTCCTTGGGTCCTGGTCGGTCCGCCTTAAACTGGACTCGTCCACGGAGCGGTTTCGTAGAGGCCTTGCCCTCAGCAAGGTGGTTCCCTGCAGTTTACATGTGGGTGTTTCCGTTGCTAGATGAGTGGGTATTCACTACCTACCACCGCTATTGGAAGCAGCGTTATCTCCTTCTGTCAGTGGTATTCAGCTACCCTGTCAGATTATCATTGGTTGCACGGCTATGGTGAGCCCTAGCCGTCAGGGACTGAGCGAGGGGAGTGGCGTCTTCCCGGCATAAAGATCTGTAAAGTTGTCTCTTGTTAAACCTTTGGGATCACCGATCAGATACAGGAAGGCGATCCTGTTACACCAGCGGCAGTGATGCTGAAAACGTATCGCGCGGTGTGCAGAGCTTATACCGTTACAAGAATATTCGAAAACTGTTCGACGTGCATGAGTGATGTCTGCTTGGGAATAGCATTTAAAGAACATTACAGTGTGTATACCTATTTCAGGTTCACCGCTGCTCATTGAAGCATATTTTTTTAGCGCCCGAAAAATGGTTCCAACAAAATAAAATTTTATTTTGCGGTCCTTTTTAAATATGTCAATCGTGGTACAGAATATTTTAAAACGTACAGGCGTTTACAATACACCTTTATAATTGATATAACGTCATAAAATGATACGGTCACCAGTGAATATCTCGAAGAGACGAGTTGTCGGCGATAAGACTGCAAGCCAGTTCAGTGACTTGCGCCTAGAGAGAGACGAGGCGTGATAGACGTGTTGTGTCGTCCCTACCGCTTCTACTCGTCTAGCTTTCGAACGCTCAAAATACGTACACCCAAGCGGCTACCTTAAGGGAACCCTGGCGAGAGCAATACTAAGAATTTACGTAGATGTCGCTTTCGTATGAAACCATTTTAGTTCAGTGAGATGAGGAAAACATCGATACAGGAATAAACACATGGAAAAAGTTATAATTACATGTTCAAGTGTTTTTTTATAGTGAAAATGTTTCTTTGGTCGTAGATTACCGGGTGTTAAAAAAAGCCTAAAATATCCTGTATCAGTGCAGCGATACTAAGATGAACAAAAGTGTTGGCGGGTGACTACATACGTGTAAGTTCGATTAAAGTTAATTCTCCTACAGGTTAGAAATAAAATATGTTTTCATAAGGAAGTGCTTGGCACAGAAAAATTTTTGCCACTAGTTTCGCTTCTATCACTAATACACTAGGTAAATACGAAACCGTAGTAAAAAGAATTTTAAATAAACTTGGAAATGATAGAAGCCATTAAACTTAATTTTAAAATGAAAATAAACCGATTTCGCATTTTAAATGATCAACTTAATGTAACTTACAATTCAGGTAAGCCCTGTGACTGGTCAGTTTGGTGCTCTACAGATACCAGCGCTCAAGCGGCAGAAATTTTTCCTATGACAAACTAATAACATTGATCTTACTAACCTGTAGTATAATCAACCTTAGTTCGATTAACCCATATCCTTGATAGCGCCAGAGCTCTGGGGTAGGCAACTCCTTAAACAACTCCACTGGCACTGGATTTAAGCTTGTGTACAAGAGATAAAAATTACTAAGTCGATGTCCTGTCTAATTTTTCCCTTCCAAGTATTAATCGTCCGGATTGGATCCTGGCCAAACTACGCTGTGGCAGCATGATAACCTACATTCGCGGTGGATGTTAATAAGTTTATATTTTTGTTTTGCCGCACAACTTAAGGTAACGAGATTTCCACTATTAAAGCGTTTGCTCGTAAAATTAAAGGATATGCTTTGCCGGGGCGGAACTGACCCGGAGCTCGCTTCGGTATTTTATGGAGTGTGCTTTGCCAACATGTCTTTGCTGCTGGCACCCACAACACACAAGTTACAATTTTTGCGAGTTGATATTCCAACATGAAACACGCACCCAATCCCTAAACCCTTCTTGTAATTTCACATCTAAGCAACAAATACGTGGTCCTAAGTGCATGCAGAACACCCAAGGGATGAAGAAATAAGTTATCTTGGGCACATGCAGAACATCCTAGACGTGGAGGAAGAAAACATAATTCTGGGCACATACAGAGTATCCAAAGGCAGGTAAGAAGCACGTGCACGCACAAGATCAAAGTTGATGGAGAAAGTCGTGAGTCTCGGAGTATGCAGAACATCCTAAGAATTGGGAAAGAAATGTTCCTGACGCATGCAGAACATCCTAGGCGTGGAGAAATAAGTGTTCCTGGCCGTATGCATAACATCCCAAAGTGATTTTGGCACATACAGAATATCCTAGGCGTAAAGGAAAACGTGACCCAGGCGTATGAATAATATACATGCAAGGGGACGTTAATCTGGGCGCTTACACAAGATCCAAGACATAGAAAAAGATTAATTCTGGGCGTATGCAAAACCTCTGCAGCATGGAGGAAGAAGCAGCCACGTTTATCACAGAACTACATGAGCTGATTGCCATTCTGCTGGAATCTGAATCGAATGAAAGTGGAAATAAGTATGTGCTATGACTAATTTGCTATCAGTTAATCACTTATGAATTCAACATGTGAAAATAATCATGCTATTGTCTACATCTACATCAGGTAAGCACGTATGGTTCTATAAACAAATGTTATGTTAGTATAGCCTCATAAATCATATTCGGTTACCGCTGCCCTCTGACAACTTAGGCCAGTAATAAAAGAAACATAACTGGTGAACTAGCAGTCGTTTATTTCTTTTTATGTCTCTTTCTCTCTTTACACACATACGTAACATCCTCTAGTTCTCTGGGGTGGGTGTTTGAATTTCGTTGTAATTTTATTCCTGTAATGGTTCCTGTTGCCAATTTCCTGTTCTGTAATTCTTATTTACTCTAGTCATTGTGTGTTTCTGTCAGCCTCTTGGTTTTGCTTGCATTTATAATATTGAAAATTTTAATATTATTTTTGTGAATTGGCTTAACTTAATTCTGTGTACGTGTCCATAGAATTCTACTTCTTTTTCCCTAATTTCTTCAGTGATTGTGTTTGTCATAATATAGCCTAAATATTTTTAGGTTTTCTGACGTAGTGAGAAAGCGTTTATAGAAGTTTATGCATTAAAAAATATGTATAGGCCCTACAATACATCACACATACGTATACATTATTCTCGCATGTATATACTCATAAATACTTCATAACAACGATGTAGCTCTCTTACATAAATCATAATAATACTTTAATTGATTATTAACTTAAAAATTTCATCATAATTTCTATTATTCCTACAAGAACCAATCAGTTCAGGACTGCAAAGTAGATTTAAGAGACGATTCGTGGCGTTTTTACTGGTATACGAGTCAATGGTCCTGATGTCTCTTACCAGGTCACACCCCACTTCCCCAGATTGTAAGCAGAAGTACCTCGGAGTGGACAGAAAAAATAATATCCGAGCAATGCTCCCAGATACGAACAACTGAAAATTTATCTGAAATGTTATTATCTCGCGTGACGAACGTTCTTATTTTGATTACTACATGTTCCATGCCTTCGCTGTTCGTACACTGAACACGCCGCAAACTTAGAGGAAGGATAGGATCCTTCGAATCCAGTTGGGGAAAATGTCCATCCCATACAAATGATTAAATGTTATTTATAGCAAACGTTTATGAACAACTGCTGGTAGCTGACCGTGTATTGGTCTTAAGAAATCGTTACGTAGCATTTTGAACTAATTCACTCTATATGGGTTATGTAAATTATGGGAAATAGGCGAACCTGACGTTTTGGACGTCGAGTCGTGGCAAAGCCCTGTTTGCTCTGTCACAATTATATAAGTTTGTATTCATGTTCCTGGTCCAAGCAAATGTGCAGATAAAAACAGTTTTTGTTGCTTACATAGTTAATAGCAGTCACTCACGGAGGTTTTTATTATTTGGAGGTTATTGTGCTCAATTTTACATTTCTGCCTCTGCATAAACGCAGTTATGTGACACCCGAAATGACGGCTTCAACTATGTCACAACAAAACATCTCCGAACATCGAGGAGAGAATTCAGAAGAAAATAGTTGAAGATACCAGTCGCTCTTATCAGCATAACTGTGATATATGAAACGGTTTGGCTGGCTGGATTACTACTCAAAATTTAAATAATAATAAAGTAAATGTACCTCGTCGAAAACTCAAGTCACCTTTGAAGAAGAATTTCTGACAAGTCAGTACTGCAAGGTCACCATAGGCCAAAAAACAAGCAAGTCATTTACAAATCAAAATTGTCTACCTCAAGGGTTGGTACTAGCCCCACTACTTTTCAACTTGAGACTATCAGCAACAAGCCTATGCTGATAAACAAACTTTCGCTTTCTAAAATTCCACATTGGCGGAAGGGAAAGCATTCTTTCCCGTTAGTTGAAAATCTTGAATTCATATTACATGAAGTGATGATTTTATCAAAACCCAAAAAACACATAATTTTCCGCATTCCAAATGAGTGATAGAGTAGAACATCATCGTCACAAAGCGAACTTCTGCCAACAAGGAATTAAGTCCTGTTGACTAAAGCATACTCTGCACTCGTGTTTCTGAACCCTGTGTGTCTACCTGATGACGGGAACAGATTCCAGTTCCCGAAACGTCGTAACACTGTCTGTCTGGAAAACTACTGTGTTTTGTTTCATCTCTTCATTGTGTCGTTTGTCTTTTCTGTATATGTCTGTTATCTGTTGCGTTTTGTCTCGTCTATTTGTTGTGTTTTTTGTTATTTTTCTGTTTGTGTCTGATATCTACTGTTTTTTTTTTTTGTGACTGAACGAGGAGCTTTTTTAATGGATCATCTCACCATGCTATTAACTATCCACTTTCCTCCATAGACTTATTGTAACAACTGGAAAACGATTATAAATGTGAACGTTACCAAACATTATTTTCTTTACATTCAATACTCAGTTTTGATATGCCTTGTCCTCCTTCCTACATCCGCCACCTTTCCCCTGCTGCCTTCCTTGGCTACGCCACTGTTAATAGAAAGTTTCACTTTCACTTTCTTGCTTCATTTCATTCAGAATCTTGCCAACTTTAATTCTTGATTTGTCACATTTACATCGAGGTGATATAAGCGACTGGGAGTAAACAAATTTACTAAAACAGTGAAATGAAACCAAGCAGTTTGTAATACCAGTTCAAGGGTAGGTTACTCGTTACTCTGTCAAGCAAACAAACACTTTGGTACACGCCGGCTTTCCCACACACTCAAGGCCAGCCAAAGTTTACGGAATGAGTAAACCGAGTCTATATAAAGACCAACTCGGAAGCTGGGCTCAAGATAGCTAAATATTTTTCTGTCTGCACCGTGCGTTCCTAATAGTTTGTAAACAACTTTTCACCAAAACATTTTTGGCCTACATCACGTCCATCATTTGTTAGGTAGAATTACAACATCTCATGAAGCCGCTTACGTAACACGCAATGGGCTGTATCGTCGGAAAGTGCGTCGCTGAAATCTTCAGGTCTGGAATTCGACACATATTTTTCTTTCCTGTCCAACTTTCTTTACTGATTAATCGTTTCAAAGGATGGTTCGTGTCCTCATCTACACTCTACAACAGGTCACTTAGAGGATAATCTTGAGGACAAGCTGGAATTAAAACGCCAGAACGTTTGTGCCACATCTGTGATTGGCCTTACTACTTACTTAAAGGGACATAAATTTTTCGCGAGATGTTTCTTTTGCATCGGCTTGTTTCAATTCATCACATGCACATGTGTAGCTCTACTTCATTGTTATTGTACAGAAACGTCACTAATTTGATTGACTGTTCCAACCAGAACAAGGCAACTGCAATACCACACGACTGTGATTTGTGGACAGAAACCTAAGCAGCTGAGAGTTAAAAATATCGAGTCATTGACCACGAATAGAGACAATGATTTTTTTGTGAAAATAATTTTGCACGAACTTGTTTCAGTGTCTTATGTGGACATCTGTAGTTTTGCTTCATGGTCAGTTATTGGATGATCTTAACTCTCTGTATCTTGGGATTCTACCTGCTCATCACAGATGTGTGGTGTCGCAGCACTATTATTCTGGTTGACACAGTCAAATAAGTGACGCCTTTGCATAAATAACATTGATCAGAGCTGCAGATGTTCACGAAAGGCAATAAAACAAGTTGGTGCGAAATTCCTTTTACCAAAAGTCAGTGTCTATAACCATGAATTACAGCTGCAGGTATGCACATCACTTACAGAAACTTTTTTTTTTCACAGCTGTGAAAGGCAGCTGGCGTATTTCACACGTATGAAAAGCAACATTCACTATCACTGGCTGCTAATCACCAATCACATTTTTTCCTACCTTTAATTCAAATCTTCCACGTTCAAGACTACTATAACGATGCCTTTGTCAGATTTGAAAATGCATATTTCTTTATTGTTACAGAGATGTTTCAGTTTTTCTCACTTACTTATAGTAACACTGGAGGAGATTTTGTCCCTCTGTAGTAATCTTACTTTTTCCGAACATTTCTCTTCTGCAGTCACTACTAGAAGATGAAAAAATAACAGTCTCAACTCCACTTACCAGCTCCTCAGTGGATGTCTACTTGAAAGTGACAGCGTAGTGCATGTTTTTTGCTAAAAGAGTAGTGCTTTCTTCTTATGGCTAATGACTGGAGAGATTGACGACGACTCGGTTACTGTCGAGGTTTACTTTTCAGGTCACAATAAATATTATTTTGTAATTAATATTCTAGACACGATGGTCTTAAAAAGTGCTCTCTTCATCGCGAACCGCCTATACTTACTTAAAATCGACTGGTGCTATTTTCGCTGCGTGTTTAATTCTGCCAATGAGACAGTGTACCCGGGAAAATAAACTCTTTTCGGTCATGTTTGTTTTGTAAGCTATGAAGATAAGAAAATTGGAAAACTACTAAGGAAAAATAACTGTGTTAGAAACACGTAACACACAAGAGTGAACTGTGCCCGTTTATACACGGTTTGGCCTGTAAATTACCATAAAAATAATCTGCGTGTCCTGCATTACAGTCTTAATTAAATAAATTGTTACGTCACACTGTACAGTAAACTAAAACTATGTATTTGATACTTTGTTAGTTAATTATTGAACGTCACGAAATTTGCGTATTACTAAATTTACCACATATACCTACTTGCGTGTTTCTTTAGCCTACAAAATGCACTTGAGAACGAATTTTAATAATTCTAATTAAGTATAGAACCAGGCCGCTGTCATAAATAATGTTTTTAATTTATCGTGGAATGTTATTCGAATAAAGTAATAATCCAATATTTCTACATAAGTCTTATTAAAAAAACGTTTATAAGTTTACTATTCATTAGATTTTGCTAAAAAATAGTTCCTATTATAGTGGCTATTAGTGTTTCGATGAGTGATAAATAAGGACCGGAAATATTTGCGTGTTCTCTGTCCTGTAGGCTAGCCTCCAAGAATATCTGTGTATTCAAGTACACCGTAGAAAAGTGTAATGGACGTGCGTTTAGTTACATGTTTGTTATTGGCTCAGCGACTATACCAGGATGAGTCAAGTAAGTCAAGAGCCAACTACGAAAGTGATACGAACCTACAGTTGCTGGGATTCTAGCTTGTGCCTAAAAGTAAACGCGAATTTTTCAGGTCCCTAGTAATAACGAATAATTTGTTATTTTTACTTACTATTAAAAATGTCTGCCACAAAGTTCTCATTTAAATCCATTTATCACTAAATACTAGTTTACTTGTTAATACATTGGTACACAGTCCAAAGTATCATAGTTTTCTGGTTAGTAGTCGTGCTTCGATGTTCTGGAATAAATTAGAAACTCTGCACCGAAAAGAAATTGGAAAATTTGTAATTGTATCAAATACTGTCTAACTATTACACATTACATTAATTGGAATTTTCCACAAATAATAGATTTTCTGTTCCAAACTTTTCTTACAAGCGCATTTCAATGTAGAAATTTTCCTATTTTCGCTATTCACCCAAAGAAAAAACTATTCAAACGATACGAATGAAATAATTTTTAATGAAAGTAAGTAGACCTATATTAAGCTACAGAATGACACCTTTGTTATATCATGTAAAAATTATATTTTAAAACACTACTTAATGATGTGCAAAATTTTATATACATTCAAGAATTTTTAGTACATCCCCGTAGGGGATGAAATTTAAAAATAATTTTTTGGTGGTGACACACGTTGTATTATGAACTCCTGTGCATAATTTCATGCTTCTAGACTCTCCGATTTATGCTGTGCATGGTTATTTCTTTGTTTATTCATTATTAATAGCATAAATGCTAACAGAAATTTACAATGATACACTTTTATAACCTTTCTTATAATTCATCACATATAAACATTCAATATATCTTAGTAGCGTACGTACAACTGATTAAATATGTTACTCTATTTTGCCTAAATAATTACCGTAACCTAACTATTTTACATAATCATATTAATATATTTTCAATTTGATTTACAATACAAAGACTCTCTAACACACTTTTCGCAAGTTTGTAAGTTATTAAAGTTATTTATACATACAGGCAAGTTGTTAAAGTCCCTGGTCAAAGATCGAATGTTTGTCTGAAGCAATCCTTCTAACCTTTTAATGAAAGTTATTGCATTTCCTTGATTCATATACATACACATCAGAATTTTGCACCAAACCTTTTTTTAATAACTAGGTAAAAGATCATCTTTAATATTAAAAATAAAAATCATACCGTAATAATTGAGCAGTTTATGCTAATTTAGTGAACCGAGTTTTTTTAACATAAAATTTGTTTTAATAAATTTCTCATTGCACTGTAAATCAGTCAGTGATAACGAGTTTCATAACGAAGATTTCATGTTATTTATATATATATATATATATATATATATATATATATATATATTAGACATGCATTGTCTTATTTCTGTAGATGTATCAGTTTTTACTGTGTGTAATTTCAAAAGAGAGTAGAATTTTTCCATTGACGTACAATTATGTAACATTTGTAGACTATGATTTTTATATGAAAACAAAATTCTATGAGAAGTAATGTCTACAAGTTCTATAGTAGTCGGTTCACACACGAGTAAATATTATTCCTGTGTAACAGATTTAAAATAAATTCAATTTAGGGCATATAATACTTTCAGAGTTATAAAACAAACAGGGTTGAGTAAACAACGAACAGTCTGCGCGTGTCGTTCCAGACAGGAAGTTGGCAATGCGAGTCTCGCAGTCTCCGTGGAAGGTCAAATTACGAGTCTTCCTCCCCCCTACCCTTTTTTTCATTTTCCCACTTTGTCACCGTTCCAGTCCGTTTGGAGACAGCACTGTTCCTCGTGACCCAGTTGCGAGAGACCTTCGCCTGTTGCCTGCCAAGCGGCGCGGCGGAACGAGAAAATAAAAAATATATAAACCGAGAGGGAGGGTAGTGGTAACTGTGGAAACAGGCGGGGGATGAGGTGGTCGTGTTGAAACCATGACTGTCCCGCAGCTACATCTGGCGGGCTAGGGAGAAGCCGTAAAATACCCCTTCACTCCCCCTGATCTGGCTGAAACGAGGGCTGCAAGATTTACGAGCACCCCCTCCAAGGGCGGGAAGGCCACAAAATTGATTTTATTCGTTCCCCTTTGCCCTGTTTCTGTTTTCGCGCGAGCTGTCCCCTTCCCCTTCTCCGACGTCACTCTTCCCCTCTGGACGCGCAAATACGCCGACCTCCCACGGAATGAGGCTACGCAATACAGCAAAGAAGGTCAAATTGTGAAACACAGCAAAACTGATTTTGTTAATTAATTTTGTTTTTTGTAGACAAAATTTGTACATAGACACATAGACCTCCTTTTTGCTGTCGTATCCACAATGTGTTCAATGTGTATTTTCTTATTTGTGTACATCTTATCATTAATGTGCCTTCCTAGATAGACTGTGTTTGTATGTGTGAGGCAAGAGCGGTAAGGCTGCCACTAACCGACTATGTAATGTATTATCGCCTCTCCGCGCAAGCCACTCAGCTGACATACAGTGCTTTACTATTATCCTCATTTCTATAGGACTTTTAGCGGTAACCACATTCTTTTATTTCCGGGCAGCATACTTCCAAGTCTAACGTTTGTTTCTATTTTTGTCTTTTTCGAATACAGTTGCTATTTTTCAAGATATGGCAGTCTGTAAAACCCATGTTTGGCCATTTTGAGGGGCCCTGTTTCCAGTAAACGAGCCAATTTTTTAAAACTATAGCGACATAGTTTGAAGTGTGTGTTCTTTTCGAAGATATACAGATACAATGCACGTTAAATAGTTTAGTCGAAAAAATAATAGCTGTAACTCGCTGCAACGCATTTGAAGCGCATGTAAGGATGCCCCTTAAAAGCGTTTTCAATACGATCACAATGGTTCTTCCCAAACTAGCAGCATATTATGTATCTGTCGTTTAATTATTAACATAAGTTTAATTAAGTTTAAAATTTATGTGATTATATGCAGCGTTTAACACGTTTTTTTCTTATTATATTTTAATATTACGGTCTCTGTTTCCAAGTCATGCAAATTGTTTCATATGAAGTGCAAATGCATTTGTTGTTTCTCATTAAAATTAGTTAAATAATTTTTTTTTAATTTATGTAGTTGGGAAAATTTTTTGTTTTATGTCTCGTTATTATTTTACAACATTACAGGGTGCTTAAGTGTTAATATTAGTTAAGTATAAGTTAAATATTATGTAATAATTTTCAATAATTTGAAGTGGTGTAATGTTGGTTTATATATATTTTTTGTCGTATTTAATTATACTGAAAATCCACTACGTGTTCCCGCCTTCGGGCAGGATCACAATGTGTATGAAAGAAGACCGGTGGATGATGGGCCGGCTGCTTGACTAGCGAGACATGCCTATCGCCCGTCCGGCCTGAAAAATGGATGAGGTGAGGTGACATGAGTGTGGAGAAGCGACGGAATGAGGAAGTCGGGAGAAGTGGGACTTCTCTGTAAAAAAAATGGTCAACGGCAACGTTTCTTACATGCGAAAAGTTCAGTACCGAACCCACCAGGATCGAGACCGGATCGCCTTGGTACGAAGGGAGAGGTCTGGCCACTCGACCACCGCGGCCACTCATATTAGCTTTATGCATTTATTGGCTACGTTACTCTGTATGTGTGACTGATGAAAATATTTCCTAATATATGTGATACTATGCTAAACAAAAAAAGGCCGACATTTGGAAAATATAAACAAAGGATGAACTTAATACACATTAAACGACTCAGCTTTATGTATAGTATTTGTGTACCAAGTTTCTTTAAAATTCTGAAAAATATTTCCTAAGATATGTGATACTATGCCAAAAAAAAAATTTTATAAATGGCCATCATTTTGAAAATACGCTCACAGGAATAATGAAATACACAAAAGTTAAGTCAACACTGTATGAAGTATATGAGTACCAAGTTTGATATCTAGCTTGATTGAAAATATTAAAATATCCGCCATTTTGAAAATATGAATACGGCGTAAACGAATAATAATTAAAAGTTATGTCAGATTACAAATTACTATGTAAAATATAAATGTTGACGAAATTAGGTCCACTGGTTCAAAAGTTTTTGGTGGGGACACACACACATGGACACACACACACATAACATATATATATATATAACATATATATATAACATATATATATATATATATAATATATATATACAAATGACATTTTACATTTGGGCTTACAAGTTCCTTTGAAAATATGTTAGCATTAAATAATATCATATACAATTTTAACGTACCAAAAAAAATATTTTCAATGTGCACCAGTAGGTATTTACTGAACCGTAAGGGATTACAGGAAATGAGACTGGCGACGAAATGAGAAGGAAGGGTGAATCGGGAGTGCCACGAGAAAATCCGCTGACCAGCTAATTACAATAACCATTCTATAAGCAATTTAGTTTCGTAATATCACTGCTCATCATTGTTTTAAATGGAGCACGTCCCTTAATTTCTGCTTATAACTTCCAGACACTCCACTGTAATTCAAGTTGAACTACATTAAATTAAACAAGCGGGGAAGTTTAACGAAAAAGTTTGTATTGTCGGAATTCGCTACAGTTTGTCATTTTCGACAAAATCGTATGTCAAATTTTTTCTGTGAACGCCTGAAACTTATGCAGGCATAGCGACTGTCTTGCAATGCAGGGAAACCAAACATATAGGCGTGTAGCGATGTTTTTGTATAAACTGCTCTTTATCAAAGATTTGTAACGCGGGGAATATACAGTATCAAAATGTAACCTACAAGTTTATGGCGATGTTCGCAAAGTTTTACAAAATCGATAATTGAACTTCGGTTGCTATAGTCGAATTAATGTGTTCTAACCACTACACAAAGTAGACACCCCATCCAGTGACGCAAAGGATTTTGTTAATGATGTTACAAAACATGTAAGTCTGTACATAGACAGTGAATAATTTTTTGTCACTTATGACAACTGCCAGAACACATAAATTTGCTACTGATTCATTAATGCAGAAAATAAATATTTTAGTTTGAAAGTCAGTTTTGTTTTGCCTTCAAAATTACAGCCAAACAGAACATCACCATATTAATTAATTGTTTGAATTCTGAAACATCTGCCACAGAAGTCACTTAAACATTAAAGAGCAGCTTTGTAAAATCACTTTAATGTCAAACATGGGAAACCTTAGAAAATACAATATTGTGAAAAGCTATAAAGTATTACATTTTCCAGTGATAAGCAATTAAAATTACAGTGTTTGTGTACTGGTATTAACATTTTAACTTTTGCACAAAACTATTGTGCAGTGTACCCGTCACACAGTTTATAGTTTAATACACGATTGGCAGAAAATTTGGAAAACTTTCTGCGGTTTCCTGGTAGTAATCTTGAGTGCCTTTTGACGAACAGTCGAATATGTTGAGCGCCAACGTAGTGCTATATAATACTATGTGAGGTGTTACATACATACATAAGTAGCGACATACAGCAGCCATGTTGGAGTAGAGAAACGAGGAACTCAGGCCACTGTCACACTAGAGGTCAAACTTGTTCAGTTAAATACATTCGGCAGCCATGCTTGATCGTGTTTAAAGCTTAAACATGTTTGCGAGGTTACACGACTAAGCGGAATAAATAAACTCAATGCATTTTCTAACCTCAACAAACTTGGAATTTGAAATGTACCGTATTTAATTATTATCACATCTACACTCAATATTCGTGACTTTATAATTATCACATTGCATCTAACTGAAATGCTGCTGTGTGTAAAGTGGATATAATCATTTTACACCTAAAAGTTAATGTAATTTAACGAGTTCAAAATATTGGACCAAAAAGCAGCCATATTTGTTACACAGATCGTTACGCCAAGCAGCCAATACGAGAGAAGCATGGAAGATATGTCGTTCGAAACTACATATGAATCCTGTTTAATTTGAACGAGAAGAGACTGCGATCAGAACTAGTTCGTAACTCGTGTAACCGTTCCATCAAAATGAACATGTTTCAGTGAAGTAGTTCTGTATCCAGTGTGACTGTGGCCTCAGTGCATAGTTTTAACGTATTGAGAAACAGTAAGCAATGCAGCTGCTGCACGAAGGAGGTATGTATAAAAACGTACAAACATTCATAGCAGTTAATCGTCGCTTGTATGAGACCAGAAGTGCACGCATAATATTAAGGCACGCAAAGAGCGGTCGCCGGCCGGGTATTGAGGAAGACGTTTCAGATTGCATGGTTGACAATCCACGCATCAGTACACGACCTATTGTTGCAAGGCTAGATGCCTTACAGTCTACATACAGTACATCGCATAATGTACCTATAGGTCATTCGGGATAAAGTGAACACAAAAAATTTTACCTTTGAAAAATATCACTAACTGTTACTGCATATAATTCAGCATTAACTATAGTCCCTTACTGCTTGTAAGGTTGGCAGCGAAATTACGCAATATAGTTCCAGATATTTTCCTATTTAAATATAACAATACTGAAACAAAATCAACTGAAAACGACTATTATATTCTATACCAATAATAAATATTTTAAATGAAACTATATACATACCTAGTGATTGCGCAATTTACCTCACACGCGCAGGCATCAAGTGATGTGTCCAGAGAGGTTAGACATTTCCCGTCGTTATCCATTACGCGCGGAAATATACGAATTGCCTGAAAATAGAACTTTAGCAGGGCTTTTTTGAGTGCTCACTTTATTCCGAACCGCCTATAACTGTTTTATCAAACTCCAATGTTTATTATCCGCATTGATAATTTGATAGCAAATTTATTTATTTCTTGAAGCAATATATTTCAATGACATTCACTGTCTACGTAGAAACTAACATATTTTGTAACGTCGCTTATAAAATTCTGTTCTTCACTGCGTAAATGCTTTCTTTGTGTAGCGGTTCGGACACACTCATTCGAACGTACCGATCTAGGTTCTATATTGTCGGTTGGGTTACCTGCAGATTTTGTAAAACTTGTTTAAAATTACCGTTAACTTGTAGGTTTTATTTTAGTACTTCACATTCTCAGCGTTACAAGTCTTCAATGATAGACGCAGTCGAAACCACTTGCGACACGTCTGCTTGTTTGGTTACACTGCATTGCAAGACAGTCGCTATGCCTGCATATGTTTCAGGCGTTCCCAAAAACACAAAAAATTTGATTTGCGAATCTCTTACAAATGGCCAACCGTAGCTAATTTTATCGAGACTACCTTCTTTACTAATCTACTTCACTTGTTTAATTTTATGTAGTTGAACATGAATTACGATGGAGTATTTGGAAGTTAGAAGTAGAGCTAAGAGATTGTGCCTAATTTTAACAGTGATAGGATAGGTATATAACCAAACTACATTATTTTGAATGGAGATAGGTCATCTACTAGACACTTTGGAGAGAATGGTTAATTAATATCAAGTAGGTTTTGAAATTTTTATTAAAACGTAATATGAAAGCCTTTTTTTCAGGGTATCATTACCATCTCCCCCCCCCCCCTAATCATTTTTGGGACAATTTGAAAACACAATTTTGACATACAGTTTTTCTGTGAGCTATCACCACACAAATTACACACACACATATATACATATTTATTTATTTATTTCACACGTATATATATATATATTTATTTATTTTTTTAACACATATATACATATATTTAAAAAAAGTGTTATTTTATAACTGTAAGGTACACAAATATATGCGTGTAACTTACAGTTATAGAATATAAAATAATACTTTTTTAAATATCAAACATGTTATTTTGAATTTTATAGATATAAGCAATTGCCATGTAATTTTTAATTTCTGTATAAATTATTTAATTTTATTACGTCAGTATGTTTAAGCTGGGTGTAATTTAGCCCCCGCAATATTCTCGTTTCGACTTTGTCGTGCCGTCTTGGGATTACAATGCAAGCTAAAAATGTTCCTTAAGATGGCCGCTTTTTTTTTTTTCTTTTTGCGCGCACGCATTTGAGGCCTAGAAGTGCAGAAGTGGTAAGGACTATATAGCACGCACATTACGTCTCATCCTATATATAGCCTCTAGGCGCAAGTCACCGAACTGGCGTGCGGTCTTCTTGCAGACCACTTGCCGTCGTGAAACTCTCACTTCTGACCCTGTAATTTTATGATGTAATGTAGAGGGTAAAGGTGTGTTGCTGTACGCGCCTACACGTTTTAAAAGATTCTACGTCAAGATTTTCATACTTAAAACACCCATTTCATACAAAACACCCGTTTTCGCCATCTTCGGTAGCGCAGAAATAAACAAAAAATGCATTGAGGGCTTGAAGTGTGTATATACGCGTAGAACGTTCTTTGAGCACTATTCCTAAGCAGACATCACTTATGCACGCTAAGCAGATTTCGAATAATCGCCCGAAGATTTGCACACCGCTCTGTGACCCGGACAAGGAGCCACCTAAAGAGATAACGGTGCACGTATTAACAGGATTAAAGAAGTGACAAACTCGTGGTTGTTCGTCTCATCTCTATGGGCGGCTAGGTGTTTGTACGTCCATCTGCTCTGGAGCGTCTGCGATATAAATTAACGGACTAATGGACATTTTCGCACCCACGGATGAATGAAGCCTTGTATACGATTGCATTACTCAAAACTTAAGGAATTTACTTACGAGCTATAAGCACAAAGCTAAGTACTGGAGCAGTTATATTAATGAATTAGAACAATCAGTAATACTATTCTATGACAGTAATATTAATTTCGATCACTTTGAGTTGAAGTTTTATTTTATCCATTCTAACTTCATGTTTTTTCGTAACCGTCTGGAATTTTAGAAGATAAACTAATTACAGGGATGAATTAAAAACATATTCTAATAACTCAAAACTTGATTCTAAACCGATTTTAAAACACATAAAAATGTCGGTAGTGTCATTCACATTATTAAATGTGTAATTGCAAAATTTTCAATATAAACAACCAAACCAAATTAAACCAGCTATTTTCTTATCCTCCATTTTGGTTTGCTTTTACTAATGATGTAAATATAACGATCTCCTAAGTCAAGCCAAAAACTCATAGGACCAGCACAAGACAATTATAAACCAAATGCACTTAAACAATATAGAAACTGTTAAGTCAATCGTAAACCGAGCTTAAGTCGTCAGCTTTCTGAATTGCGACCACTGGAATCTTAAATCCGATCCATAGTGTACTCTGTTTCACATGACTTCAGAAAAAATGGACAGGTCTAAATACGCTTCATTTTTAAGTTTGGTATGAGTTTGGAACTAAGTCAGTCTACATTTTTTATTCTTCAGAAACCGTGTCAGTTACTATGTAGAATTTTTCTTAATTCCTTCCTGATTAAAGATTTGGCAAGATTTGACAAAATATTTCAATAGGGACGTAGCTAATTACTTTACAACTCATTACGTACGTTATATTCGGAAAATTAAAGTGTAGCTATGAAATAATTAAGCTAATTGAAATTTTTACATATACATTCTGTCTCACAGAATAACAAACACTAAACAACTCCCAATTCTGATTTCATCCAATGCACCAAATAGTAAAATGTAATGTTTCTATAAATAAACATTGTCGATAACTCATAACGTCCTTCAGTTAACTAAGCGAAAATGAATATTGTTAACAAAATAGGTGATGCTGCCTGTTAAACGAACCTGAAATGTCCATTCTTCAGCAAACACTGTAAATTTTGTCTTTCAGCGTGACAGACCAACAGTAATTCCGTGTAAGTAGGTGTCAAAATTAGCTGAAGCTATACGACACAGTATATACCCTGCCCCTTGTCCAACTCTCGTTCTTTGAGGCAGCCGCCTGCCACACAGTCAAGCTCTGTGCAGAGCTTCGGCCATAATACGTTTATTCGAAGACTGCTCAGTGTGATGTCTGCTTAGGAACACCATTCAAGAAGCTTATTTTCTCGCTGCCGAGAATAGAGAAAATCAGTGTTCTAGCGATTGTTTCTAAATTGGAGGTGGAAAATATGTCCGATCGCTTGGCTCGGTGATAATAGTTCCTGGCTGGTGAACCAAGGGTTCCTGGGTTCGATTCCCGGAGATGTGAAATTAAATGCTACCAGGCCGGGTTCAGAACTGGGTGCTGTGTCTATCACTTCACCCCTTATCCCTGTGGAAGACAATGACAAATCACAGCAGTCTCGTCCTCGTTAATAGTTCCAAGCATCCAACCTCAGGCAGTCAACTGCCAAACATAACTGGAAACGCCCTTTGAGTGAAAAATAAAATGAAGATCTTGGTACGAAGTCTTTAAAACGTATAGGCGTTTACGATATGTAACACTGCGTTCAAAACGATACGGCCATCTCCAAATTTCTCACGCAGGCGAGCTATAAGTGAGAAGTGTGCACGCCAGTTCAGTAGTTTGCGCTTAGGGGCTAGGACAATGCGTGATGCGTGTACAGTGTCATCCTTACCGCTTACCCCTGCCGCACTTTTAGGTCACAAACGCGCAAAATACTGTTACAAGCTGGGGCCAGGTACGCTGAGAGATAGAGGTCTTTGATAAAAGAAACACACTGAGGGATGGAGATATTTGATAAAAGAAAATAAATTAAATAAAGCTAACCTAAGTTATTTACAATTATCTACAACAAAATAATCTCTGTTTGTCACTAATGGTTAATAACTGTTAAATAAAACATCAAACAACACAAATAACTAACATTTACATAAATGTTATACAATCTAAATAATTAAAACGCAGTCCTCTATACAAGTCCTCTGTACGTGAAATGTCTTTCTCCCCATTTACAAATGGTGGACCGACTGTCCTAACTCAGAACACACCGACAGTCCTCTCGAGGCCCCGAAACTCCCTTGTCGCACAACTCGTTGCCGCAGACAATCTCGCTGAACACTCCTGAATTCTTCTCCAACCCGTCACTATCGCTAAAACTCGCACCAGATGCCTGCCGGCCGAAAACTCTCTTGTCTCTGCCGCAGCTCTCTTTTATACCCTGAATCCAACGTCTAGAATACTCGCGGCATGTCTTTATCTCATAACTCATAGAAGGATGTATCTTGGTCAAGCTCCAGCCAGCAGGAGAGAGTACACACAGAAATACTCTAGACCATAATGACTGCTGTCATTCGAGTACTTTACGAAACCTGATATAGGAATGCAGGTGGCCACCGCCGCACATCGATAAAAGGTAACATGGGCAGCACAATGCACCTTTATTCTTACCGCTGCTATATCAGCTTACACTGCTCGCACGATAACCGCGGCGTGCAGGTTACTGTTGCGACGCCACAAAAGGTAACAGACAGTGCACTCGGAGGTACCTTAGATCTGCCGCCACTGTATCTTCTTACACCGCTCAGCAAGATAGTCGCGGCTCACATCACTGCCCTTCCTTGAGAGTGTGTGGTAGATAAATAAACGCTAAAAACATCAATTGACTCCTACGCCAATATGGATAAAATACTCAATGACAATCCTAGATAATGGTATTATTTGCCAACTTTATGAGTAAGTATTATCCAGAATTACTAATTCGTGACGCATGATCTCTTGCGCCGCATTTAAATGTAGGAGGTTCCAGCGTCGGAGATTGTGCCCAGACGTTCGTAACACTGGAAACAATTTTATTTAAAACGTTGGCTAAAACTATTGTCTAGGATTGCTATTTTTAATTTTCGCAAAGTGAGGACTTAACATTCAAAAGGTGCTAAGTACCATTTCCGACAAAAATGTGTTAGGTACCTAGAAAGGTGTCAAAACATTAGTTCGAAGACATACCTAAAGTACCATCTTCTAGCGATATTCATGCGCGCCATACATGAGCACAATTAGATGGTTGGTGTAACATCAACACATTATAGTTCATTGAAAAAATATATATATTGATGTTCATAAGTGTTTTGTTTCCCAGCTTTTCTGTAGTTTCAGACAGTGTCCTTTTTGTTGCTGTGGATTATACAGCCACACAAGCTGCCCTTATTGAAACGTCTCTTCAGGTCCCCTCCGATCACACCTTGTTTTCATCCCGTTGTTGTTGACCCTTAAATGTTGCCGAGCAAAATCATGCATGGACTGTACCCAATTTGCGACGCAGTTCACTGGCATACACTGTCGGTGAAGTAGGCTGCTCTAATTCTGTTGGTCTCCCAAATTGCAAATCACTTGGAAGGCGAAGCTCTCTCCCTAACAGCATCTTCGAAGGTCTTATCCTTGTGGCTTCATGGACAGCAGATCGATACACAAGGAGGAAGAGGGG
Source organism: Medauroidea extradentata (assembly GCA_003012365.1). Classification (NCBI taxonomy): domain Eukaryota; kingdom Metazoa; phylum Arthropoda; class Insecta; order Phasmatodea; family Phasmatidae; genus Medauroidea; species Medauroidea extradentata. The sequence goes on from PNEQ01008398.1 coordinate 38,319, forward strand.
CATCTTGGAGTCACAATCATTTTGATTGTCTGCTGCAAAATTGGACATATACTGTTCCAAGGTACAGTTTAGTCACTCGACCATCCCATTCTACAAAGGATGCAAAGGTGTAGTGCGTGTCTTCTTCATTCCCAGAATTTTGGTCACCTCCTGGAATAACTTGGCTCAAAGTTGCAGCCCTGGTCTGAGTGAAGTTCAAGTGGTACTCCAAACTTTGAGATTACATGCTCCATGAAAGCTTCAGCCACAGTGCTAGCCTCTTGATTAGGAATTGTAACGACTTAAGGCCACTTGGTGAAGTCGTCTTGTGCCACTAATACGTGCCGATTCTTCCTGTCAGTCACTGGCAAGGAACCCAGAATACTTACTGCTATCATCTCAAATGGGGCACTGACAATGTATTTCTGAAGATTACGAAGTCCCTTCCTTGCAGCACAGGCATCACATGTTCTGCACCACCTCTCGACATCATCATTGTAATGTAGCCAATCAGGGCCGGCCCTTGGTATTTTTGAGGGTGGTGCGAAGTCTTATTATGGCGCCCCCTCCCCCCCAAAAAAATTCGTTTTTAGTGAATTACATTTTATTTTCTGTTTTCTATATGTTGACATCTTATTAATTTACTACTTATCAAACAAAAAAGTTATTGCTGTTTACACATGGACATGTTAAACACAAGTGGAATATA
>PNEQ01008399.1:0-38901 GCA_003012365.1 Medauroidea extradentata
GTGACACGTGTGAACAGTTTTGGAACAAACCACACACGCTGTGTGTCCAAGCTGTGCAGTTCTAACTGGGCCTGTCGTAGAGAGAACAATTGCTACAAATAAACGATAACCAATGTTGATACAAAACAGTCAGTGTTACATATGTCACGTTGGAGCCTAGCAAATAGTCAACTATTCCCACGATTTTCCAGTGTCTCTAGGCATCGTATACAAGGCGTGCATCGTATCTTGTGCTACTAAACTTCTACGGCAAGAAGAACTAACGAATTCTCGATCTCAATCAATTGTTTTTTTTCTACTCCCCGGAGTAACATCTCGTTTCCAGGACCACATCCACTGTTCAACCTGCATTACTGATCTGATTGGATGCATTATGGCTTAACAATAGTATCATATCTGAAACTATTGCACGAGGCATCTTGTTCGTTCTTAACTTAAACACTTCGGCTGCACTCGTGCAATGTAACATGCAGGACAGAATATTTAAATTTAAAGTTTTAAATAAAACGGTCTCATTTAAATTAAATTTTGGATACATTTTTAAAACTCTTCTTTTTTTTGTTGTTGTATAATACTATCCGGTAACAAGTTTTAAATGGTTGAAAATTGTCTCGGACAATGTGTCTTATGTTTATCAATTTTTTAAAGTGCGTTCCCCTCAATAATTTTCCAAATTCGTTTCGTAGTGTCTCTACAACAGAATTCTTAAACTTGAGTTACACTTGCACTGAGGCGATGATTATATTTTGTGGACTTAACATAGCAATAAATAAAAATATGTACAGCCAGCTTCTACTACCAAAATAGATCACGTATATACATACGTAAAACACAAGCTAACCATCATTACACGTGGGCTGACAAAGAGGGAAAAAGTGAGGAAATCGATTCCAAATGATATAATTATATGAATCCTTCCTGTTTGTCAAACATTATAATAAATACGAGAGAAATGCTGGTATGATTTTCGCTGGAGAGGAAGGATTGCTGTCATATCGGATTTAGCAGTGTAAACATCCTTTCCAATGACCTTGCAACATGTAATTAGGAAATGAATACAGTTACCGTTGAAAATGGTTTTATAATTTTTCCCAACATGTGGAATATAACATCAATAATCACCGTTCCAGGAATCATTTATAGATATCGAATAAATTATATTTGAACAAAGAACAGCAACTGTGTTCCGGTTTTTGTGAGTTTAATCGTCTCTTGCTAATATGCCCTAATTAGCCGTGGATGCTTAACACAACATTAAACAGTACTAAGAATGCAGAGATGAGTAGTAATTTATTTGAAATTTTAATGATATTATATTCTGCATCCATATTTACTATTTCCAACAGGAAAACTTCCTTGTAGCAATTTATTGGTTTGTGGACATACGCCATTGCTCATGTTTTGCTGATCAAACTTGTGCAAACATGAGCAACGGCGTATGTTCACAAACCAATAAATTCAAATTGTAACTCCCACTACAATAAACATTTAAATATCTCCTAAATAATCAATGTAAATGTTTTACCACCCTCAAAACTTAACATCTATAGTCTCAGAAAAATATTTTATTTAAATTTTAATTATTGGGTTGTGCTTTGTTTAAAGTGAAAGTTTATACAAGACTCATTCTAAGAAAGTGGTACGAGTTTATTGCCCATCCACTTCGGGCTTTTAGTTATTTTTATTGTTAATTTATTTGTTAATGTTTTAGTATTCTTCCCGTTCCAGCCTCTTGTTCCATATTTTGTTTTATTTTCCAATTTTTTGTCTATAGTTACAGGCAGGAAAAACTCGCGGGTTCCTTGACATGTAGGATATCCTCCAGGAATATCTGTGTACTCAGACAGATGCCAGCTGTCCATTGGCTGCTTGTTGACATAGTAGTATCACGTGATTGGACCCGCATTCAGTGATCTCTTTATTATTGGTTCTGCTCCCTCCAGGAGGTGTCAAATAAGTTAAGGACCAGTTGCGAACGTGATGTGAACTTTCCGTTGTATGAATTCTGACGCGTGTAATAAAAGGCAATTTTTCAGATCCATATTTATTAATATTTGAAGAGCTTATATTAATACTGGTACAACTCCAATTTAGTTCAATTTTTATATACAGAGTTTTGAAAATAATTAGAAGTCAAAAATTCTGTTTTCGAGATAGGTGAAATAATGAAGTACACAGTGTGGAGATGTGCCACTTTTGAAATAAGGGAGAATTAACCTTTTTTAACACGATGGTGGGTACAACTCTTTTTATTACAAAATTGGAGTTGTACCACTGTTAAAATAAATAAGCCTCCGATACAGCGTTGCCACATTCATGACGCTTGCCTAGGGCCCACGATTTTTGGTGTAAAGAATTCTGCAACAGTTTGTGTCAATGCCTTTTGTACACATATGTATCTCTGCTGCATGGTCAGTGATTGGCTGTGTTTTAATTCTCAGCGTCTAGGGTTCTCCCCACAAATCACAGACGTGTGGTGTCGCAGTAACCTTGTTCCTGTTGGCACAGTCAAATGAGCCACGTCTGTGCAATAACACATTCTGCCAATTAACGTTAAACAGGCCAGGAAATGTGCACGTAAGGCATTGAAACAAAATGTTGCAGAATTCATTTCGCCAAAAATCTTGGGCTCTACTCTTGCCTTCTACTAAAGACGGCCATGACCATTGCCATAGCCATCTTTAGCAGAAGGCCGTGGCCTTAGATCTGGTAACTACGCACACAAGAGTCATTTTAACACTTATTTTAGCTCTCCAAAGGCAATGTCTGTACCTGATTCGTTATTATGCTCTACATACCGGCGAATCAGGGGAAGCCATTGCCGTTGGCGAGACAAAATAAGTGTTGGAATGACCCTTCCTGGCAGGGTTGCCAGATCTAAGGCCTCGGACTTCTACTAAAGACGGCCATGACCATTGCCGTAACAATCAGACTTCGCCTGCACGTCGGATACTATGTGAAGTACACTCGCGCACGCACGCGCAGTGGTGAGATCAAAAAGGCTGGCGATGTAACGTTGTTGTTTTTGTTACCCCCCCCCCCCACACACACATCATGACCTCCTAACCCCAACCCCCAGCAGACAGCCTCGTCAGCTCGAGCCACGCGGCCAGAGTAAGTCAGTTCTCGTGTGAGCCAGCCACTCGAGTAGTCCGTCGAGGGTCCGCTGCTTGATCATTGTTGATGTTGCCGTCCTAGCCTCAACCCCCCCTCCCCCAACTCCTCTATCCCCCAGCCACTCAGTCGTAGAAGGACTAATGCGTGCACGTGTCGGGAAGGGGTGCGAGCTATATAGTAGGACCGTCGTGTCCAGTTCTCTCCTCCTATACCACCCTCCCGTAAAATTTGCCTCCTCTCCCTTCCTGGTACCAAAAAACTCCACAGTCTTTTTCTCTCCTGTAATAGCTTGCCATTGTGACTCTACCCTCATGAAATCGATAGCAACATGCTTTTTTTTTACGGTGGAACAATTTTTAACCGCTGTCTCACGGACGTTCTTTTGTTTGAACGGGTCTTTCTCCGGTAGAAATACAATATACGTACTGTAGGCCTACATGTTTGTACGCGTGTACGTTCGAATTACTTTTTGCTTTAATGGGTTTCTGTTTTGTTTCGATGACCCTTGAGTCAGTAGCAGACCTAGATCTTTATTTATTTCAAGCATCACGTACTCCTTAATACAAATTGAGAGTGATTTAAAAAATATATTTTCATAAGAGAAATACATTGGTACGTACATTGATTGTATAAAACACTACAGCAAAACACATATTTGCACTCAGATTACAAATCATCTTAAAACAAAATGCAAAATACTACAACAAAATACACACATATGTGCAGTCAAAATACAAATTTACTTACAATATACAAAATTAATGTTACCAGCCATTTTTTGTTTTCATTTCTTTAAATAATCATTTATTTAGTAAAATATTTCCATTGTTAAAAATCCTTTTAGGTTACTTTTAAATTGCTTGCTATTAATTATTCCTTTTTATATTGTTGGTAGTTTATTTATGAATGTAGTACCAACATAATCCGGACACAATGAGAATTTTTAGGTTCTGTGTGAGACTTCATGTAATCCACTCGTCACTGCGTCGGCGTCTCGTGGTACCTGATGCATTATTACTACCGTACTGCATTGCGATAGGTTGCATAAAATACTTTCTCAATGGCAGTTAACACTAGTCACGTTCAACCGAGGAACCATCGAGCATATCAAGTTGGTGCGCCAGTGATTTCGTAAACGAACTCACACGACCCAGTCCTACTATTTTCTGGAATTGTTTGTGACAAAGTTAAATTTCAGATATTTGATTCAACCCTAATAACTTACAGCGTATTTTGTCTGCAATTTGTCTATATATTTCATTGAACTTAGCTAATTTTTTATACATTCCAATATTATTTTAGGTAGTTCATTGCAGTTTTGTGTATATTTTTAAATTTTTGTGAGGTTTTAATTTTAATAAAATTTTTTATTAGTGGCTAATTACCGAATTTGAATGGTCGGTTCAATAACTGACCTAGCTACTGCAATAATGTTAGTAACCGTGATATTAATTGATGAGTTTCTCAGTGTAGAAGTGTAATCAGCCACTAATCTGATAAAATATAATTAGGATTAATTTTACATTTATTTCAATACTCATATCAAAATTTCGCTGCACAGTTTTGACGCTTATATGTTATAATTTGAAGGTGAATTTTTTGTAGAATTATTTGCCCTTACCTTTTGTTTCAAATACGTTGCAGCAAGTTACGACTATTCTTTTTTGACGAAATTATTTAACGAGCATTATGTATATTTGTATGGCTACGAAAATAACACACAATTCGAACTATGTCGCTGCCGTTTTAAAAATTCGACATGTTTATTAGAAACATCATTTGCGGGCCCCTCAAAATGGCCAAAAAATTGCATTTCTAGCTGCCATATCTGGAAAAATTACAACCGGATGCGAAAAACACAACTATAAAAACAAGTGTTGGACTTTGAACTATTCTGCTCATAGACAAAATAATGTGACCACCGCTGAAAGTCCCATAGTAAAAATGATATAATAGTAAAACACTGCACGCCAGCTGAGTGGCTTGCACGTAGAGGCGATAATACATTACATACGTCGCTTAGTGGCACTCTTACCGCTCCTAACTCTCTCACACACAAACACAACCTAAGCCTCGAACATAGCTAAACACGGCCTTTTCAGACAGCAGTATTTCAAAATGTTCTAACCAGATGTACGTGAAACTCTTATAGAAATATGCACTGAACTCTGCTATAGACATTCCAGAAATACAATTCTACGGCCAGTTCGGTGCTTGGCTCGTTAAGGCGATGCGGCATTTGATACGTCATGTCCAATAGAGGCCCGAGTATTTCGCGTATTCATCGGACAACAGCGTAGACTTCTCAGACCTATACACACACTGGCCAAAGTCAAATATCTATTGGCTTCTAACCGTAACACGTGTTACCACCACGACTTGTTTCCTTATTTATCACTGGCTTGCAGTCATCAACGATGTGTTAAAACAGGGGTCGTCTCGTATAATCACAGAAGAAGTAGTGAAGTATATTTTATTGGCATTCAACCTGACATAGAATCTACACGCGAAATAATCTTGCCTCTATAGTACTTAATTACCTAATAAGTAGAGATGATGGTTCATCGCGGGAAAACTTGACTTTTTGCTGGATTTCAACACACGTTCATCTTATTATATTATATTACTGGCTTTCTCTTGTACGTGGAGCTGTTGCCCTATTTGACTGAGCTAATAAGAATCCCGCTACTGTAAAACTTGATCCTTGTTGTTGGTTTGCAGACAACTACGTTGTCAGACGTACATCACCAAATCATATATGTTGCAAGAAATTACAGCGTATTCAAGGGTATGTTGGCACAAACTATGAGGTGTAATACGCTACTGTGTTTCAGAGACTATTTTACCACAAAAGATTTTCGCAGTTTTTCACTCCCCCTTTTTACCGTAAACCGGGGTAATATCGTCCCATTCAAAATATTACTTTTGGGATCTTTTGGTGAACATATAGATGATTGAAGCGAAGTGTTTGAAAAATGCATTTGAGTTATCTACTTAACATTTGAAACTTTCTTCGCCAAACGACATGAACACTAAAATTTGAAGTGCGACAAAGTAGCTCCGATTTACGAGGCAAGATTCAAAACGTGTCAACATGGCGTAGCGAGTCGGCGACACCAGCGCCAGTTGCACTTCTGTATTTAAAATTGCTCTGTGCCGGAGTGCACGTGATCTCCAACGAGGGTGCTGCAGCCCTACTCGAGGGTGGTTGTTTGAACCGGGGAAAGGGGGGGGGGGGGGGGTGAGGGCGGATGTTTTCTAGTGGAACGAACCGAGGTTTTCGCCCTCGGGCCGGCTGCTGGCCCCACATAATGTAACAGCGGCACAACTGCCTTCGTAACGTAGCCCCTTCTTGCCCGCAAGCATCTCGGCGCGCGTGCCGCACACGTCAATGCGCGCACCTTTGTCGGTTTCCGCTCGCGAGCCGTCCTGTCAAATGAACATTTTTAAATACACCGTCACCAATAACATCCTTGTATAGTTATAAACCGAATTTAAAAACCGACAAACCCCCGGGAGTATGCACGTGACTTCTACACCAACATTTTTTTCTGTCACGTTGGTAATATTGTCCTGAGAAGTGTTGTTCTGCAAGAACACCAAACCTTAAAAATATCATTTTCCCGCTGATGTAAAATTTGTGTACAGCTGAATGGAACTTTTTGTAACTGATTGTGGCGTTCATTTTGTTGGGACTCCTTGTACAATGTGAGTGGCGGTCTATGGGAGCAATGCACCCATATAGATCCCGTTAAAATTTCTGCTAACGTTACATAATCGTTAGAATTGTTTAACTCACATTGTAAATGTCTGAAATAAGTTTAAATTGTGTAACAATGCAAAATTGTTTCCTTGAACTTAGTCACCGCTGACCCCTGAGAAATTTAAGAAAAGGAATTGGGGAGGGGACTCCCTACAAAATTTTAATTATTTTAGTAATTTTTATATTTGTAGAGGATATAGTTCGTTTTATAGTCATATAGTGAGGCTATTTTTTTTACAGAAGCCTTATGAAAATTTTCTAGTTTCCACGGTTTTTGTACGAAGGCAGGTCAAAGCCAAAATTTACATAAAACTGTTACATACAAGGAAAGGAAACCAACTTTGACTTACAGAAATGAAATAATTCACACAGACAGACCTAGGCTGATTTATCGCGATAAATCGTTGAGTGTTTTCTAAGCTCGAAGTTAGTATTTAGTTGTACAACGATCTTTTTTCCGTTACTTGTGTGTTTATGTTTGACGGGTCAATGAAAATACTAGTTAGACACTTCTGAACATTTATTTGTTGTCCGCCAGCACACTGTGCTAAATAATCGCCGTCTAGTCATGTTAAGTCCAAACATTTGGCGCCATGGAGTTGAGAAATTTTTCACTCGCCTTAATTTTTTATTTGTTCATTTTAACGAGCCCTCAAAGAGAACAAGACCTTGGGAAAGGAGTCGGCCAGGATCTGTTTAAGGAAAATGATGCTCGGCCATATTTAATTTACAGTGCTTTACCCACTACAAGTAACTTGTTTCTGAAGACGTATCAACATATATGACATTTGACTGTAGTCTTGACTTCCGGGCTAGAGCCGCATCGTTATCTTGTACCGACTTTCCGTCTTACCTCGCAGCAAGCATCTTCATGATGTCTCGAGCAGGTCTGATATTTCATGCTCTAAATATTAGTCTAGTACAGCTTTTTACATTGTTATATAAGCTATTACTTCCGTATTATCTGACATTTGTTTGAAGGAAGTAATGTTTGTGTTGTTTCTTATTTCCAACAATTGTAGGATATTATGAAAATATAACAACGTAAAAAAAGCAGTAGAATAACGTTTAGAACATTAAATATCGAACATGTTGAATCCTTGCAGCGGGTAAAACATTGTAAATCAAACATGGCCGTGCATCTAAGAAAACACCACAGCATTCGCCTAGAGTGATTCCGGAAAATCTTGGAAAACCGAAATCAAATTGGCAGGAACTAGGTTTCAAACCCGGTCCCTCCCGAATACGAGGCGAGTATCTTACAACTGCTTCACATCCCAAATAGCAAACATCGACTGGCCTACTTGTGCAAATTTGATCGTGATAAGCAGTCCACAGGCAGCAAACATTAGGAATGCACCCGCGGCCACATGTGGCGTACATGATGCACAATGAAATCACCCACGCACATTAACCACAAGTGTACCAGAAGCATTCTTATTATACTCACATGCTTGTGGGTTAGTTTGCTAAGTCTGCCTGTGGAACGTATACTGAAATATGTCAGTCTTTTTAAACTAAGTTGCCCACATTAAAATTATTTCAGTATAACTACACACATATTTACTGACATGGCCTGATTATCAACTATTCCAGCAACAATAGACCAATATACGCGAACGTTGGTCGTTTCTGCCAACAGTTAGCCAACTGAAAAATTATTGTATTTGCTACTAGGGATTTCCTAAGTAACGTATAACCGTAGAGGATACAGACGAGTTTATGACACTTTCACCAATGCTAAGAAGATAGGAATTAGGGCATTTGCAAGCAATAACAATGTTCAATGACTGTTTACAATTCTAATTATCTTCCATCACATCGAACTAACCTTTCATTAATAACTCAAAACCTATTGGTTTTCGGACATATGTTCACAGTATTTTTTTTCTTGTTTTGGTGTAAGGAACCTACCCCAAAGTTTGTAAAAGTATTTCAGAAACATCCCGTATACAAATATATAAATATGTAGGAGTGAGTAAATTGGAGGGCAGGGTACCACACCCCGAGAAGATATTTTCAACCTAGAGGCCAAAACAGATGTTTGCTGTTCACTGAGAGATAACATGATATTAGCCCTACAATGGAGCAGTGGTGGAATACAAGGGAGGGGTAAACAGAATTAGGTACAAATACAATGTATTCTTGCTGCAAAATAGCTGTATGTAGACAGTTCGGGATAAAGTGAGCACTCAAAATAGCCCTCCTTAAGGGCTACCACCTTGGATGTATCTGTTTCTTCTCGATAACTTCTGTTCCAGTCAATGTATCAAAATTTTTGTCACGACAAGGCATAGATACAAACTTAATCGATTTTCTGTAATTTCTGGAACCATAATATATTCATTATTTTGCAATGGGGAACAGCTGAAAAGGAAAAGTTGCTTTATTTACGGGAGCGACTACAGAGGCCGCAACATTAACAGAAACACTGTCATATGGATTCCAAAAAGTGAATGAAACAATAAACTATGCCTTGTCAGCGTGAAAAAAGTAAAACAATGTGTCTATGCTCTGATTTATAAGAAAACCCTTAAAACCGATCTGACAGGGATCAATCTCTCTTAAGTTCTATTTACAGCCAAATCGTATCTTTCTGCGCGTAACGGCTAACGACGAGATATATCTAACCTCTACGGACACGTCACTTTATGTTTGCACGCTTAAGATAAATTGTGCAGTCAGTCGGTAAGAATCTATATAGTTTGGCAAAACAAGTTTATTAATTATATAAATAGAGACATGTAAAATTCGCGTTATCATTTGCTAGCAGACTAAACTTCACTTTCCTATACATAACAGAGCTTAATCTGCGATTCAATTGGCCACGAACTTTAATGTGTTGTCATTTACTTGTGTTATGCCTTTACAGAGATTGGCCTCCCTACCGTGTAAGAATTCTCCGTGGCAAGTCCACGACAATATCGGCCAGCGGGAGACGTCGAACAAGCCTATAGTCACTTGCAGTCTAGTCAGCTGTCAGAAAATAACGCGAATTTTGCAGGCCTCTAGATATAAAATATAAATATGTCGATTTCAGTCGATTTTATTTCAGTAATGTTCAATTTAAATGGGAAAATACATGGAACTACATGCAGCAATTCGCTACCAACCATAGAATGAACATGGCAACTACAGTTAATGTATGATTACAGTATGTTCAGTAACGGCTAGAAAAAAAATGTGATGTTAAATCTTTAGTGCTCTCTTTATCTCCAACGAACTATAGGCCTAAAAGTACAGGTCTGCGACGGGAGGGTATCGAATAGGACAGAGAATTCGATGTCAAACGTCGATTTCTGTCAACTGTCGGATAAAATTCTACACAGTCTCGACGATACCAACGATAGTTTAAGATCATGATAAATCGCGAACATCTTTAGTGCCAAAGTAGTCTGCAAAGTGCTCTAGTATGTTGTGGCTTGCGTGATTAGATGACGGTAGGATAACAAACTAGCATTATCGACGTACCAGGATTCACATTGGTCAGGTTATATGTAATAAAACCATAGAATACATTGATATTACATTGGCGCCTAGCATACATACAGTCCAGACTTCCCGCGATAAATCACTTTCGCTAACGATTGTTTAATTATTTTATTTATTTTTCTCAGTTACCTGTATATTCCATTTATGGTATGATGTACTCAGAGAGGTAGGTGTTGTCAGGTTCAACATAATTCACAAATAACATGTGCAATATGTAGGTAGGAAGCCGATATACATATTTAACAACCACACAAAAACAACATTAACTATACAAAAACAAATCATGTTTAAATCATTTCAATATTCTCATACTGAGTAGTATGCTTTTCTTAATATAAAGTTGTTTGATTGGTTACTCTATTAACAGTTTTGACAGTAAAATATAGTTTGATTTCAGCAGATAACTTATTGTATCATTTTAATAACACGTAATTATTATTTTTTGTATAATGAATTCAGCGGCGTCATTTCAGGTTTTTCTTGAGGAGGGGGGGGAATTTTTTTTTGTTCGGCGACAGTGACCTTGTTGCATCATTTTTATTACTTAAGCATTTATAAATTAGAAACTTTAACAATAAAACTTCAATTCTATGTGCGTAAGTTAGCTTTATTTGAAAAAACAAAATATAAAAAATATATTTTATGCATATAAAATTCTAAATCTAGGGGGCCCCTGCCCTTCCCCTAAATGACGCCCCTGATATGAGGCGGTATGATGTTGGCCTATAGGGCCTCGACTTTTAGACCTCGACACATCAAGCAACATTGCCAAATAATGTCGACTTTTGGCATGCATTACATGTCGACACGTGGCACAGCCCTGGCGTCGAACCTCAGTCCCGCGACAGTAGGTGTGCGTGGTCCCGGCGATGGGCGGTTAGGCGCTTGTCGTCCCGCGAGGTCGGTGGCGCACGGCTACGGGAGCGATCCATGCAAATCAGATGCATATTGGCCTGCAATGTGGTTGTGGCAGGGAAGGGGGAAACCTTGCTGGAACCTGCGATTAGACACGGCGTAAGGGGCACCCGAACACGGAACGAATCCGATTGGGCGCCGCAACAGTTGCTTCGGTTCCCGATTTCCCCTGCTTTTGCAGTCCCCGCCGCCGACGATTGCTCTGCTTCCCTCACCTATCTATCCATCTTTATAGCCTTGTTCTTAAGAGCGCCGCCTATCTGCGTGTTACAAGCTCAAAAATGACGGAGACATTAGGTCGACCTTGAAGCGCGCATCAAATGCCGCATTGCCTTAAAGGCGCCGTCTACTAGAATCGTGAAGAGGCGCGCAGACCTTTAACAATCCTGATTTCATTCGAAAACCATTCAACATGTTGTCACGCGGTTAGGCTACGAAAAGCAGGATCTTAGTACAGGTCTATAATTTTGCCATTAACTGTTATCGTTCCCAACGAGTATTTTTTGAGTGTGAAAGTGACCGAACCGGGACTTTTGACGCTGATTTTTATGTAAGAGTAATCATTTTCACGATATTCTGAATATTATAGACCTGTAGAGCGACTCTTTCCCTTTCGTCGCGTAAGATAAAATGATAGTGTTGTCGCTGAAAGTCCCATAGTAAAAACAGTTAAGCGGGAAGCTTGCACGCTAGTTCAGCGCTTGGCTCGTTGAGGCGACGCGGCATTTGATGCGCGCTTCAAGATCGACCTTACTGCTCCGTCGCTTTTGAGCCTCTCACCGGCGGGTAGACGGCGCCCTTAAGGGTGTTCAAGTGCGATAAAATCATAATTTTATATTTTTATGAAATATTGTTAGTTTTCTAGACGATACTTCTGAGTACATTTCACTCTTACGAAACAATTTTAGCTCTCATAGTTTTCTTATAACAGGGTGTAAAGTCAAAAGTTGTTGAGAATTTAGATCCCATGAGCTATGCAATAAAACATTACAAAACTAACAACGTAATACTTTTAATTAAAAAAAATCGCAAAGGTAGAGAAAAAAGTTGCAAACTCAGCAATTTTTTAAAATACAAAAATTGTTCTCAAGATTTTTCAAATGTTTTATTACGTAGTCCATAGTATGTCATTTCACTGTGAATTATTTCACACACGTCAGTCAACTGGTTTTCATTATTTGCAGCAGAACATGCAAATGTTTACTTTGACGCACGGTTATGAGAAAACTACGCCAGCTAAAATTGTTCCGAAAGAGGAAGCTGCACTCACAAGTATCGTCCACAAAACTAACAATATTTCATATAAATATAAAATTATGACTTTGTCGCACTTGAACGTCCTTAAGACGGCTGCCTGGTGAAGGGTACATATGTGTGTGAGGCGAAAATCGCTGAGGCGGTACGAGCGACGTTGGTCGGCACATGTATTGTGATATCACCTCTATGGGCAAAGTCGCGCAGTGTTCCCACCGTAACGGTTTTACTGTGGTACTTTAAGTTGTGACCCTATCATTTTATTGAAAGCGTCACTGTAGCAAAGTCCAATGTACTTGTAGACCTCATTTGCGAACAAATGCGTTACATATATCTTGAGAAACAACCGCGTGAAAAAAGCAAATTTTAGTCAAGTTTGAGGGCTTTAAAATAATGCGTGCAATGTGCGTGGTGTCTTAAAAGTCACATTCACCAGTAGTCTGACGTGTGTTTTATTTTCGTAGATAAGCATTGTGGACGTACGTTTACTGGTCTCTGAGGAAAAACGTAACTGCGAACACGCTGCACGCAGTTCGAACACCATCCATACGGCCGCCTTAACTATCCAAGTGCTGAACTAGCGTGCAAGATTTTTGCCGAACCGTTTTTACTAAGGGACACGAAGCGGTGATCATATAATTGTGTTGGGTGGAAATCCTGTAGCAAAGCACAGTGCACGTCTATATCTTAGTTCCACATACATCCGGTTAATACATTTTGAAGTATGGCAGTCTGAAAAGGCAATATTTAGCTACGTTGGAGGGCTTAGAAACGGTGTAATTATTGTGCATGGTGTGTGTAAAATGAGATCCTGACCTTATCCAAAGTATGATTTATTTTCGTACATTGACACATTGGGCTCATATGGAATATTTTCGCAGAAAATACCCCTTTATGAAAGTACGTTTGAACTCGTGCCCTTAATGACCATCACATTTAAAATCAATACTCACGGGTTGTTGTAAATGATATTAAATGCTAAACAGCTGCTTGTCATATTGGACGGATAGCTAACATTGTACGTTAGACCGATATAGCGCGAAGCCAACGGGAATCTGGAACCCTTTTGTTGTTTGACACGTCTGCAACTCACATAGGATAGTGAGGCTTGGTTTTGAGTAACGGGGAGGAATTATTTTCGGCTCAAATATGTTGTAACAGATCATTTGGCGAAAAAATATGCTTCATTTGTGGAGAATAACTATTCTTTCTGCAGAATATCGGCTACGAACAAAGGTGAAAGGTAACTTTGGTGGTTTCTGTTCATTTTTAATACATCGATTACTTTATTTTCTGAGAGTTGCCAAACTTACTATTCTATTGCTCTTTCATCATTTTAGTTAAATTTGCTTATTAATAAGAATGTAAAAAAGGCATACCTGTATTACACCTATATTTCATTACTGACATGCCAATATCTCATTATTTTCAGAGCTGTGAAAAATTCTCGTTTTCTTTTGGGTGCAAGCTAATGTTCAAGTATCTTCAAGCTAGTGTCACTTTCTCAATTAGCTCAAGAATTGTTTGACACCTCCAGAAGAGCGCTGAACCAATAATAAAGAAGCAACTAAATGCAGGTCCAAACATGTGGTATCACGTGTCAGCGAGCATCCAATTAGCAGCAACTGTATGCTTGAGTGTCTCTATTATTCATCATAAGCTTTTTGCAATCTATTTTTTTTGTATTAGGGTCTACTTTCTCAAACAGATGGATATGATGCCCCCTATGGCCACAGACTGAATAGTAATACAGACGTGAAATGACGTGGCGGCTCGTTTGATATAGGCGAACTTGGCCGCTTGTTGGCTGCCCGAGGCTGTAGACTCCAGCCCCGTGTCTGTTTGGCTCCTGCATGTTACTACAGGTTTCCTATTGGCCTGGCTGCCGACTAGCAGAGCAGCTGCCTCACGCTGATTGACGGTAGGTGTTTCCGCCATGTTGCTGGCCAGGGAAGCCATTTTGCTGGCGTGTGTGACTGAGTTCGCCTTCCTGCCGACTATTTCACTTCTGTATTCCTAAATATTCTGTGCTATGGCCCTCTTAACAGCGTGCCTGTAGAATATTTGCAGAATTCAATAATATATATTTTTTTTTGTGATAATTAGAGATGGGCAAATTTCGAGGATTCAGAATCCACTCTCCTACGCATACTGAAGCCCCGTCTATTCGTTAATTGTCTACTGTTCCGCTGAGTAAGAGCTACTGGACAAATTGTCGGGGCTTGAATGTCCATAGCAAAATAGATTGCAGGTCGTTGAATCCACGAAATTTCCCATCCCTAGTAATGTGCCACGCCCTCTGAACGGCAGTTTGATCACGCGTTCTGATGTTCAAATGTTGTCCCTGTTTAATGCCAGAAGCCGCCATGCATTACCAAATGCAATGTCGAAAAATTACACCTATCTATAATCATTTCAGAGTGTTCATTTATGTTGGTACTGCGCATATATTCAAAGAACATCTTCCTCTCACCTTCGGCTAAACGGAGCCAGCAAAAATCACCAGGCACACGAAAGATGATATAAAGAAAGCTGAACTATATACTGAGATATAAGAAATGAGTTTTGTAGTCGTGTTATGACATTTTTTTATCTCGCATAGTTTTCGCGTAATCGCTCGTTAAGGGCGCGGTCCACATCAATTTTTATCACCGCGTTTTTATTTTTTATTTGTACCAGATTATTTTTTCCTTATTTTAGACACAAAATGTGACTACATTTGGCTCTTATGAAAATTTTTTACCTCCCATAGTTTTCGCGTAATAACTTGTTAAAGTCAAAATTTGCATGTTTAAGACACTAAAATGTGACAAAATTTTTCTCTTATAAAAATTGTTTATCTCGCATAGTTTTAACGTAATAGTTCGTTACAGCCAAAATTTGCATGTTTTCGTTTTAAGGACGACACTAAAACCAACTCACTTACCAAAGCTAAAAAAATTCGCAGTGAATAACAGTGTTCAAATTCAACTATGTTAAAGCACCAAATTATTGAATTTTTAAAATTTTTATTTAATTACAAAAAAATTTTGTTTTCTTTGTTTTTATGTACGTGACATTGTAGCCTGCGACGTCTTTATCCACTGTTATTTTTTTTTTTTTTTTTTCATTTTGGTAAGTCAGTTGGTTAAAGTCCCATAGGAAAAAGATTAATAGTAAAGATCTGCACGCCACACGCCATCTGAGTGGCTTGCACGGAGAGGCGATAATACATTACATACGTCTGTCAACGGCAACCTTACCGCTCCTGCCTCTCACACGAAAACGCAGCCTATATAAGGAGGCCCCTTAACTGTTACTATCTGATACAGCGCACAGGGTAAACCGGTTGGTATAGAAGCATGCTATTTTGCATAAAGGTCTGTAAAACCCATTTTTGGCAATTTTGAGGGCCCGGAAAAATGCTGTTTCTAATAAACGTACCGAATCTTTAAAACTATAGCGACACAGTTTAAAGTGAGTGTTTTTTCGTATGTGTACACATATAATGCGTATAATATGTTTGGTGCGATGCATGTCTCCATTTTTGGTCTTATAGTGAACTTGAGATCTACGTTCCATTGTAGCCTATGTACAGTAAATTTTGTCTCGTACCGTAACCGACATTACATAATATTTGCAAGAAGTACTCAAGTACTGTCAATATCTACTAAGTTTTTCGATGCAGAGAAAATTATTATCTGATCTTATGAACAGAATTGCATGTTTGTGGCGAAAGAAAATTTCGCACAGTTTAGTTTCGATGTCTTCTGCGCACATCTTCAGCTCTGATTCATGGTCAGTAATTGGTAGGAACATAAAAAAAAAATTATGTGGCACAAGCTTGATTTCAAACAACCGTAAGCTAGTGCCATTTTATCAATTGGCATATGACTTGTTTGGTACCCCCAGGTGGGGAATGAACTAATGATGAAGAAGCAACTAAATGCAGGCCCGATCACGCGGTATCACAGTTTCAGAGAGCAGCCAATGAACAGCTGGCATCTGCTTGACTACACAGATGTTCTTGGGGTATAGCCAACATGTCAGTGATCCCTCGAGTTTACCCTTTCTCTAGGAATTGGATCTGATCTTTGAAAGAACTGTGCAATGGGAGTGCATGGCTGGATTCAGTTTCTTGGACGTACTCCATTGCTAGAGGTACGTAAATTTCGCAGATACATTCCAGATCAGGTTGAACGCCAATTATGTATACTTCAATGTCATGTCTGTGACTTGCTGGCGGCTGTTACGAAACGCCTTTGACTACTGCAAGCCAGTAGTAAATAAGGAAATAATGTGAAGTGCTATCGCTTGCTACCTGCTTGTACGGTTATAAGCCAATAGACAATAGATTGTGGCCAGTGGATGTATAGGACTGACAAGTCTAGGCTGCTGCCAGATGAATCCGCGAAATTGACGTACCTCTATCCATTGCAAATGAATGACTGTCAAAGAAAACTAAACAAATAAAAGACAACCATAAAATAAGCAGGGTATGCTTTAGTCAGCAAGATACATACACAACATGACATTCCAAAATGGAATCGGGTCAAATAAAAACAAGGAACGAACAGATAATAAATGAAAATAATAAAAAAATTAAAAAAACCAAGTAACATGCGACACAACGATGAGACGAAACAAATTGGATGTTTACACTCTCGCTTGACTTGGGGTTCTTACGGCAAATCACAAGCGTATGTTGTGAGAACAACTTCATTTTTACTAGTGCAGTTTGAACAAAGACACTCTGCCAATTACCACGAAGCAAAACTGCCGACGTGCATGTAAGGTATTGAAACAAGGTGGTGCAAAATCTGCTTATGACATTATTTAAGCCGGAATACGTTATTTTTGATCGGTATAAAATGTTCGAGAAAATATTCGCTCACGTGTTTTTGCAGAAAAAAATAAAATTATGTATTTAAAATTTAATTCAACGTATTCCTCATTCCTTTAAGGTCGGCATTACGCATTTGCTGAACAGTACCATTTACTTCTTCATTTTTTCCACTGCTATTTTTGTAACGTGAATGTAGAGAGAGAGAGAGAGAGAGAGAGAGAGAGAGAAAGAGAGAGAGAGAGCAAACACTACCATGTTCTAAAACATAAATATTATTTTTTTTTTAAATCGAAGCTCAGCCTGTAATTTTATTTCTTTGTGGCAGGAGTTAAACCAAATATTTTCATTTCGAAAGTGTTTACAGTGGCACACGGGAGCATCGGCAGTCTGCAGGTACAAAGAGACGGGGCGACGGGTTTTTTTTTACGCAACACGCTTCGAGCGTGTACTTTTGTCAAATGCCAGTTATAAAAATATTTGTGCGTGCAGTTCCCCCCTCCACCACTCTTCTGTAGCTCGGTCCTTCACAACCCTTCTGCCATGTTCGTTGTTCTCCAGCAACAACACAAAACTCTTTCCGGCACGTCGACGGCGACGCAAGCCGCGAGCGATCACAAAGTATTGAAGTGAAAACAATTATTATTTTTTATTTAAATTCTCCTGTGTCGTGAGCATCACGTGCTTGACTGCTAGGTATTCGGACGGCAAGGGTCACGTCTGCCCGGCGGGTCTGCCTACCCTCCGCTCCGCCAGGGGCAACCTCGCCCGCGCGACCCGCGTAGCAGGGAAGTGGGCAGCCCAGCGCTGGAATTTGCTTTCGTTGTGGAGCGCCCCTCACCGGTTTACCCCCCCCCCCCCCCCTCCAAAAACCCGCACCAGGTCGGGCGGCGAGGACTGACGTGAACCACCGCGAATGTGTAATCGAGTTTCCCCGACTCCAGCCGCGGCGTATCGCTCCGGGCAACAAGGGCACAAGTGCGGCTCGATTCACGACGACGAGGAATATTATCAGTGTTGCCAATTTTAGTTCTACAACTTTACCTGACTGTTTCGAAAGACAGTTTTGCAGGTATATGTGGTTCGCGATACCGTGAACTCTTTTGACGGTAACCTTGTCTAGAATATTGATTGGAAATTTTGTTTTATTTACCTCACACGTTAACTTTTGAGTACCGTACATTATATACATTTTTATTGTTACTTATAGTTAGATATTATGGTTAGGGACATGGACATTTCACGAAAATAATTTTGCCTCAGTTTGTTTCAGTGTCATATGTGCACATTTGCAGTTCTGATAAATAGTCAGTGATTGGATATTTTAACCCTTGCGTGTGTTGAGGTCATATCCGCAAATCACAGACGTGTACTGTTGCAGTAACATTATTCTGATTGGCGCAGTCAAATGAGTGACGTCACTTAACAAAGACTCGCTTCCAATGACCTTGACGCAGAGCTGCAGACGAGCACGTAAGGTACTGAATCATACTGGGGGCAAAATTATTTTCGCGAAACTTTCTTGGCCTTAATGGTGGTATATCGCGAAAATGTTTTGTGCCAACATATCCTTGGAAACGCTGTAGATTAGGTGATATACTTCTGACACAACGTAATTGTCTGCAGACCAATAACGGGTGTCAAAATACTACAATATCGAGATTCTTATGGGCTCAGTAAAAAAAAAAAAAATAACAACTCCACGTACAAGCTAAAGCCAATAATCTTCTGGTAAACTGAATGTGTGTTGAAATTCAGCAAACAGGCACGTTTTTCAGCGATAAACCATTCATTGCCTCTACTAATAGTGCTGTGTTTAAATTAAAAAGTGGCCGGAAACTATATTTGAACGTCAATGAAATAATTAACAAGGGCTTAAAACTGCTCATTTTATTGAGAACCGCCTATTTTTGCAATGAATTAGGTGAATTAATGCTAGTTGTGATTTTTTTTTAAAGCATTACTTGGTAAATATAGGCCTAATACTTTAAAATGCATTGTGGTACATGCCAGTGATGAATTATATTATAGTCATTTGGTAAGTTAATTAACTAACGGCATAGTATTTTGACAGTTACAATGCTTTCTATTATTCGCCTCCCACCAAGGCGATCCGGATTCGATTCCTTGGGGCGTCCGTCCCCGGATTTTTGTATGTGGGAATCGTGCGGACGATTCCGCTGGTCGGCGGATTTTCTCAGGGATCTCCCGTTTCTCCTGCCCTTTCATTCCGGCGCTGCTCCATACTCATATCACGTCACCCCTCACCAGCGCTAATGACCTAGATGATAGTACTGACCAACATCTCTCACTCACTCACAATACTTTCTTTGTTAAACACACCTAGATTTATACGTTTAGCAGTTCGAAACACGTTTTTTTAGTTGATTTCGTGTTACTATCTGATTTGAATCGTATTGTACAATTGATGGACCTGAAAAATTTGCGTTTTCTTTTGGTCCTATGCTATAATTCCCGCAACTGTAAGTTCGTGCCACTTTCGTAATTGGCCCGTGACTTGACACTTCTTGGAAGTCGCTTAGCCAATAGTACAGAAGCAACTAAATGCAGGTCCATATCACTGCGTCATCGAGCAGCCAGTGAGCAGATAATGTCTGCTTGAATACATACATGTTCTTGGAGTCTAGCCTACAGGTTAGTGAACGCCGCGAATTTTTCCCGTCTCTAACAATTGGCAATGCTAGTTGTAATGGCTGTCTTGATGCAGCGGCTTTATTGAACAACGCCAGTTAATCAGTCCCAGACTCCAGGAGTTTGAAGACGGTGAGTATACCAGAAGCCCAGAAGCACGCCATGCACGTCTGATATCCCCGCTGCTTACACGTGCACAGCTCCGGATTGGCGTTGTCATCTGAGAGTTTATAATATGATCTGTTATACCTAGAGACATGCAAAATTCGCGTTATCATTTCGTAGCAGAATAAACTTCACTTTCCTATACATAACAGAGCATAATCTGCGATTCAATTGGCCACGAACTTATATGTGTTGTCATTCACGTGTGTTACGTCTTTACAGAGATTGGCCTCTCTACTGTGTAAGTATTCTCCGCGGCTAGTTACGACAATATCGGCCAGCGGGAGACGTCGAACGAGCCTATAGACACTTGGAGTCTAGTCAGCTGTCAGAAAATAACGCGAATTTTGCATGTCTCTAGTTATACCTAGATGCACGATTATTCCGCGTATTTATCTGGTAGCAGCCTAGACTTCTCAGTGATATACACGAACTGAGCATTGTTAGTTGTTCATTGGCTTCTAACCTTGCACGCGGGTACCACGTGATATCACCACGAGTTATTTCCTTATTTATTACTGGTTTGCAGCCGTCAAACGTGTATCAAAACAACTATTGTCCGATCACAGTGATGACAGAGAGGTATACTGACCTAGAATCAATACGTGAAATAATCGTGACTGTAGTTATTCCCTGTTCGATTGTTTGTCGTTGTATAAGTAAACCTACGCTATCTCGTTAAACTAAGGCTTCGAAATAGTACTAGAAATTTTAACTGTCATCTTATGTTTGTTATATTGGTCATATTGCCGAAACTACACGTGCCTGCTATCTGTTGGTAACATAGCGAACTATGAGTACAGAGCCTTCCCAATGTTGTGAAGCCCTCAAAGTGGTTTATCACGATATTAAGGTATATCAGGTTATATGTAGTAGTTTACCTTATAAGCCAGTACTTCCCAATCGATTAGTTATACATACCCACGAAACTTTGTATTAAAAAAAAACACATCCCATTTTTTCTTTAGCCCATCCCCGCTTATGCTAAGGATATATATATATATATATATATATATATATATATATATATATATATATATATATATATCAAGGTTATATATTACAACGGTAAAATAAAGTTTTAATTCGTTTTAACTGCCTTTCGGTATACGAGGTGAAGATTTATTACAAAAATTTGAACCGGAAGTCAAGAAGTAGAATTGTATCGACGGTCCTAGTAAAAAAATAATAAATCTGTCGAATCTGCAGTTTGTATATGGTTTTAATAATTGCTGTCATCTGCCTGATATCAGGCACGACTGTAATGGTTTGTTGATATCGTGTTTACCATACTGATAGAGCAAATGTGGATGAAACAGTTGAAAATGCCCAGAATGATGATAATAATATACTATGGCTGGTCTTCAGAAGATAAAAAAATGCGAACGTGTTAAATTTTAAATTCCAGATTCAGAACAGTTTTAAAGTACGTGTTTCTGTGGACAAGAAGAAATTTTCAAACTCAATTCTTTCTTTTGTTGCACTTGAAACAAACGAGGTTTAAGTGACAATGGACAACTTGAAAAGAGGTGGAGCTTCAGTCTGGTGTGGGATACAAGTCCTTCCTCCATGGATACCGCAGCCGAACATAACCTTCATACAGGTGTTTGGCTTCGCATGTCCAGGATGAGATGTATGTCAAGAAAACTGATTATTTGTTTCGAATTTACTGCTTTTTCGTTTATACATTGATCTGATGCATTTGTGTATCTTAACCGCATGACATTAAAAATAGTTTTTTTTTTTTTTTTCTTTGCGTGCAAGTCTTTGAGTGCACAAAATTTTTTGTTTCTGCCATCACCAACTAATAAATCAGCATGTTTGAAAACAAGCTTTATTTCCCACAGTACTCTTCCCTGCGATGTGAAGTCAGAGGGCGTGTACATCAAGTTGGCCGTTGAGACGACAATGTGTCATTTGTAGGGACACTGCTTCATCATGAAAAGAAAATTTGACAGGATCCAATGTTGCGATGTATTTACTAATCAGACGATTTTCTTTCGCTATTGAGCTGCGGTTGGCTCAGTGGATAGAGCGCTCGTCCCCCACAAAGGCGGTCCGGGTTCGATCCCTTGATTTTTGCATGTGGGAGTCGTGGCGGACGATCCAACTGTCAGCAGGTTTTCTCGGGGATCTCCCGCTTCCCGGCCCTTTTATTACGGCGATGCTCTATACTTACATGTCCCCCCCCCCAAAAAAAAATCACTTACTAGCGGTTAAGATCTAAATGTTAAGTGTAGACATAAATCTCTTCAAGTCACTCCTTTCGCTACTTGTTTGTGCCCATTTGACTGGGTCCGTGAGAGTTATGACATATGACAAAGTTGAACGTTTGTGATTTTTCTGAAAACGTTTGAACCATTTCAGATAAGCAGTCTAATTGTTTAAGTTGCTACTCGTAGTTTTGTTTGTAAACCATATTGTCACTAAAATGTTCCATTACTTTCTATTGTCACTGTTTATGGGACCAAATTTATTGCTCCCCTTCCCACCTCAAAAATGTATTTTGCAGATCAATTATTACATAACTAGCTACTACTGGCCGAAGTCAAAATGGGAAATACGGTATACTTAGGAATCCCTATTTTTCACTTTGTTTTGGTGCCTTACGTGCTCATCTGCAGTTCTGCTTCGTGGTCAGAGATTGGATACTTTAACTCTCTCGAGTCTAGGGATTCTACCAGCACATCAAAGAAGTGTGATGTTACAGGAACGTTATTGTAATCTGCTCAGTCAAATGAGGCACACATAGACACGCTGACAATAACCATGAAGCAGAATTGAAGATGTGCACGTAAGGCGCTGAAACACACTGGGGCAAAATTGTTTTCGCGAAAAACCCCCGTCCCTAGGTATACCTCAACACAACATACATGAGCTCTTAATCGATAGTCAAACTATTTCCAAAATCTTAGTACTTGTTTGTTTATATCATGGGCGCAATGAGGAAGTTTTGGACTCAATATCCTCCCTGTGAACCTCGTGGAAATGTTAGTAGACATTATATTTTGACGAGATATAATTAGAGACATGAACTTTTCGCGAAAAGAAATTTGCCTCACTTTGTGTCAGTGACTTGTGTGCACGTCTGCAGACTTGCTTCGCGGTCAGAGATTGGATGTTTTGACAGTCGTGTGTCGTGGGGTTTTACACGCAAATCACAGACGTGTGGTGTTACAGTAACCTTATTGTGACTGGTACAGTCAAATGAGAAACGTCACAGTTCAAAGGCACGCTGCCAATATCTATGAAGCAGAACTGCAGACGTGCACATAAGGCACTGGAACAAAGTGGGGCAAAATTCTTTTCGCGAAAAGTTCATGTCTCTAGATATAATCGAAGACAAAACTACAAAGGGACATGTTCTGTACAGTATGTCCTCACACATAGTACAGAACTTACGATAAACTTCAAGGGCAAACAGACAAGTACTACACTTTAAAGGGGGCGGTTCACTGCACATTTTAAATGTTTTAATAAATTTTATATTTGTACGAGCTATTGTTTGTTTTATTGGCATGCATTGTGACTGTGTTACATTTAATTAAAATTTATTTAGCTTTCATAGTTTTTGTACTATAGCATATTAAAGTCAAAATTTTGCAAAAAACGGTTTTTTATAAGAAAGGAACCCCAACCAAATTACCGATATTAAATAATTCACACCGAAGAACAGTATCACGGACTACGCCAAGTCGTGTTTACAAATCGCATTGGATTTTTTTTTGTATTTAAAAAATGAATTTGAAATAAAAAATTGCTTTTTGTAATTTAAAAAAACGCAAAACTAATCAACGTGAAATGTGATTTTTATACATGTCTTGGCGTAGTTAGTGCACAGAAAAAAAACGGTTTTGTGGCGACTGCAAAATGTTTTTGTCAATATTGACCTCACAAAATATTTTTACAGTGGTCACAAAAATTTTTGGTAGTCACTGCAAAACTTTATTGGGGACAGCAAAAAAATTTTATTGGTCACCACAAAAAAAAAATTTGGTTACAAATCATTTTGTAGTGACCATTAAGTTTTTTTTTTTTCAGTGTGACACTGTTCTACAGTGTGAATTTTTTCATTTTGATAAGGTGGTTGGTTTACCTTGCTTGCATAAAACCGCTCTATGTAAATTTTTACTTTATCATGCTCTGATAAAATATTATGGTTTACCGAGTAAAAATGTGACTGTTTGCTGAGTTTCAACGAACGTTTAGCTTAACAAAAGATAACTGGCTTTTTCCTGTACGTGGAGCTGTTACCCTATTTGACTGAGCCAATAGGAATCCTGCTATTGTAATATATTTGTTACCTGGTCTGCAGACAGCTACGGACTGTCAGATGTTTCACCCAATCACACATATTGCAAGAAACTACAGTGGTTTAAAGGGTACGTTGGCATAAAACATTTTCGCGATATACCATCATATCTAGCTATGATACAAAAACTATGAAAGCTAAAACATTTTCATTACAGTAACAAACAGACGCAACGCGTGTTTATAAAACAAGCTACATCACCTGTAAATACAAAAATTACTAATCAATTACAATTTTTGAGGAACTCCCTATTATTTTTAGGTGGATGAATGAAAGACTTTACTACAAAGAATCTTAATTGTCCCTTTTTTTAAAGGAAAATCAAAACCCATAATTTTAGACATTACAGTATATAAACAGTATTTACCTTTTTTGTAACATTTTATTTTATATTTTTCATAAGATTTAATATATTATCTTTAATATAGTAAGATTAACTGGGTCATATGTGAAACAGTATCGGATTTGATACGTATATCTGTGATGCAAATATTTACTGTATTAAAATCCTTCCTGGTTCAAACTCTGGCTGTACGTCTGGTTGAAATAAAACTGAGGCAACTAATTTGCTGCAGAATAATGTGACTTATGTCCTTCTTTAATTCGTACGCCAGCGCAATTTTTCCCCCAATGCGCAAAACAAATAAATTCTAACCACAAAGAGTTGCCGAGGGGTATGGGACGATGGCAGAGAGGGGAGGGTGTTGAGAGGAAGGGAGGGGGGCAGAGCGAGGGGAGGTATCAAACGGTTTAAAAGAGAGAGCACGTAATGAACACTGGACATGGAATTCATGTTTTTGACGTTTTAATTTAACTGATTTTATAGGAGTTCAGCCAGACACTTGTCACCCGTACAATAGGCTGAATTTTTTCGAAATGCTTTTTCACGCATTTGTCAGCCCGCGATTTTGGCAGTAATATCCCGCAAATTGGCATGTTACATTTTACTTTTGAAAAAAAAAAATATTTTAAAAAGCCCGTCAAAAGCAGATTATAAAATAATGTATATGTTTTGACGTGCAAAGAGTTAGCAAAACGGGAGAAATTTTATCTTAGTTAATTATCAGATTGTATACCTGTGCTTAATTTGTTTTCCAACTACAGCAGAGAAATTATCCTCGTTTTCTTTCACAGCGATTTGATTTTATTTCAAACTGCTTATTTTTGTTTACTAAGCGTACTTAGGTCTGAATGTTTAATTAGTCTGTATCCGTCATACTTAGTAAGTTATACTAGAGACAGTGGAAAATCGCGAAAATGTTTAAAATAGTCACCAATAAACTGTATTATATTAACCGTGACACGTGTGAACAGTTTCGGCACAAATCACACACGCTGTGTGTCCAAGCTGTGCAGTTCTAACTGGGCCTGTTGTAGAGAGAAACAATGCTACAAATAAACTATAGCCAATGTTGATACAAAACATTCAGTGTTATATACAGCACGTTGGAGCCTAGCAAACAGTCAACTATTCCCGCGATTTTCCAGTGTCTCTAGCTATACGGTGCGTCAGAAATGACGGAGACATAAGGGTGACCTTGAAACGCGCATCAAATTCCTCATCGCCTCAACGAGCCAAGCGCTGAACTAGCGTGCAAGCTTCCCACCTGACAGTTTTTACTATGGGACACTAAGCGGTGAACATATAATTTTATTGGTGGCAAGTCTGTAGCAAAGTTCAGTGCAGGTCGCAATATGAGTTCCACATACATCAGATTAGTACATTTTGAAGTACGACTGCCTGAAAAGACCGTTTTTAGCAATGTTGGAGGGCCTAGAAATAATGTTTTTAATGAGCATAGTGTTTTAACAATGAGGTTCCGTCCTTGTCTGAAGTTTGTTTTCTTTTCATACGTTGGCACAGTCGTCACACGTGTTGGAATATTTTCGTAGGAAATACCAGTTTACGAACACACTGCAATGCATTTGAAGCGTGAGGTAGGCGGACACCTTAATGTTGATTATATCAGTGCATTAAAAGGACATCCATTATTAAGAACAGTAATTTATTTATTAACGTGATTGCTTCCTTTCCGTTAGCTCTGATTTTTGCTATCAAAATTTAAAAAAATATATCTGAAGATACGTGTGAAAACCTCGTACCTCCAAAATAAGTTTTTTTTTACAGGAGAGGGGGAATTTTTTTGCTGGTTACAATCGAACAATGGATTTGAAAGAGTTCGGATTTTTGCTTTTAAAATTTTAAAAACATATCTGGAGATGCGTGCTTTTCGCAGTTGATAAGGAATTTTTTTCCGGGTAAGTAGTATGAAAAAAAAAAACGGAAATCGAAAACAATGGAGTTACGAGGTTTTCTCATGAGAGTTTCGATATCTGAAGACTTATTTCCGCTATTGTCTGGCGTGTTTTGCGTGACGGCAAGTTGCACTTTTGTCTCAGAAATGGGCATACCGTCTCCACCATTCTGAACATATGTGAATGGTATACAATTCGCGTCAAAATTTTTCATCCAATCAATAGAGACAGGAAAAATTCACGTGTTCACTGACAGTATAGGCCTAGGGACCCTTGTTTTTCGCGAAAATAATTTTGTCCCACTTTGTTTCAGTGACTTACGTACACATCTGCAATTCTGCTTCGTAGTCAGTGATTGGATATTTTAACTCTCATGAGCCTTCTAATTCTACCGGAAAATCACAGACGTGTGGTGTTGCAGGAACGTTATTGTAATTGGCTCAGTCAAATGATATATGGCTCTTCACACAGACACGCTGCCAATAACCATGAAGCATAATTGCAGCTGTGAACGTAAGGCACTGAAACAAGCTGGGGCAAAATTGTTATCGTGAAAAACAACGGTCCCTAAAGACCCCAGAGTATCTGTGTTATCGAAACAGACATCAGCTGCTCATAAGCTGTTTGCTGACAACAGTGATACCGTGTGATTAGGCCTTCATTTATTTGTCTCTTTGTTATTTGTTTAGCGTACCCCAGGAGGTGTCAAAAATGACAATGTCCAATTGCGAAATCGACGCGAACTTACAGCTTTTTAAAACTAGCTTGTGTCCAAAAGATAACACCCCTTGTAGCAAATACAATCATTTATCAGCTGGTCAACTGTTGGCAGAAGCGGCCAACGTTCGCTAGTATGATGGTCTACTGCCATGTCAGTAAATATGTGTGTCCTTATACTGAAATTATTTTAATGTGGGCAACTTTGTTTAAAAAGACTGTTATATTGCAGTATACGGTCCACAAGCAGATTAGCAAACCACCCACAAGCATCTGAGTATAATAAGAATGCTTGTGGTACACTTGTGGTTAATGTGTGGGTGATTTCATTATGCAACATGTATGCCACATGTGGCCACGGGTGCATTCCGAATGTTTACTTCCTGTGGGCTGCTTATCACGATCATATTTGCACAAGTGGGCCAATTGATATTTGCTATTTGGGACGAACTATCACTGGTACGTACCAATAAGAGATGTTGCAAGGCTATACAGGAAACTGAGCAAAGTAACCCCACTTTAAAGTCGCTGCATGGAAATCTATCTTACGGGTCATTAACTTTACGCGAAAAATTGGGTGGCCCTTTGCAAATGTCGTTGAGACGCCCTCGAATGACCGACGAAGAAAGGGTTTGTTTGAGTGCGTATCAGAGGGCAATGTTGCAAGATGAAGAAGTTGGTGAAATTATGTTACCGGGCAGACTAAAAATCTGGTATTCGTCTCAAAATTCTGGTACACACACATCTACTTTTCCGGCTGTATTTTTTTGCCGTTGATAGTAATCGTAACGAGTTGCAACACCAAATTAAACAAAAGCAATTCGGATTGAATAGTTAGTTAAATTATTTCGCTTTCAGCTTTGCAGGTGATGAATGGTGGCGGGGGCCTAGCTTCTCTCTCTCTCTCTCTCTCTCTCTCTCTCTCTCTCTCTCTCTCACTAACTAAATAATGCTTAAAATGCAATTACTTATGACTGTAGGTACACCAACAAATATCTTAAGTGCGTTCACAAACAGTTACAGAACGATATGAATAAGGCGGAGGCGAAAAACCATGGTACTATTAGTACGGTCACGATTGCGCTCTTCGTCCGCTAGTTACTTACTTCGTCTCTCATGTCGCTGGCGTTCTCCACACTGCCGAAGGCCACGTACACACACACATACAAAGGGATTTCAAAAACAAAATTAATTTCATCTTATAACTTACGTTTTAGTAAACTATAATTTCAACTATTTTCAAAGCTACAGTAAATTTGGCTAACTTTTCCGTGGCAATCAAAAGCCTGGTATTACTTCGTTCCGGGGGTAAAAATCCTAGTACCTTACACCAAGTCACAAAATCAGGTACACGTACCATAATTATGGTACGCCTGGCAATACTGGAGGAGGAGAGGTAATTATTGTAGAAGGACCTCTTTGTGGCGGGTTGGACGAAGACAATACTGAGGTGGCGGCAAGTGTAGATAACGCAGGCACGTCCCCTGAGGTAACTACGTCATAGGAGGGCATTCAGCTCTTTGTCTCAGCAGCACCATCCACTGTGGCTGCTAAACGAGTTCCCAGTCGGCGACATTGTTCGTGCGGCAGACGGGACAAAGGGAACAGACGAGGTTGTGGAGGGAGGCGGTGTCGATTGTCAGCTGTCGTGGCGCCGAACTTGGGCAGTCTCCCCTGACAACGGCTTTGCAGGGAATCTGCACGGCAGGCGGTTGTTTGCTCCGTCGAATCACCTGAAGGCGGTTACATTAAGTCACCAGACTAGCCTGAAAATAGTTATGCAAGAAGGGATGAACTCACAATGTAATACATTTTGAGATAAACATTCCAATTAGAAGGAGAAGGTCCAAAATATGGCCTATTAAACTAGCAAGTACTGTATCGTAATTATTGACAGGAAAATTTTCCAGGTTCATTGTCCAATATGCTAACCTTCAAGAATATCAGCGTACTCAAGAAGAATGTAGAAGTTAACTAGCTGCTCGATGACACAGTGATACCAAATAATTCGACATGCATTTATTTGCTTCTTTATTATTATCGCTCAGCGCCATCTGTGAGGTGTCAAATAAGTCAAGGCCCACTTCCGAAAACGATACGAGCTGTTGGAATTCTGGCTTGTACTTAGAAGAAAACGAATTTTTCAGGTCCCTATTCATAATGGAGGAAATACTAAGATCTAAAAAAAACAGTTTATTCAAGGTTTTGATGCATACAGTAAACCTTGGTCTTAAATACCTCTGTCCTGAACCGACGGCTGGTTCTTTTCTGCTTAACTCTGTCCGATTTCAGGTTGAAGGGTTCAAAAACGTTAACGCGGGTAGAGTTTTCAGATAGCCAAATAATTCACGATACTCTGGATGGACGACTTGAGGCACACGCCCTGTGACGTCACACCGCAGGGGAGAGGGGGAGTACTGTGGGAATCAAAGCTTGTTTACAAACATGCTGGTTTGTTGGTTGGCGACGGCAGACACCAAAAATGTTGATCACTCATTGACTTGCACGCAAGTGTAAAAATTGTTAGTTTCATTTCGTGGTTGAGATACGCAACTGCATAAGCTCAGTGTTTACCTGAAAAAGCGGCAAATTCCAAACAAATAATAAATTTTCTATACATACATCTAATCCTGGACATGTGAAGCCAAACACCCGTATGAAGATTATGTTCGGTTGCGGTATCCATGGAGGTAGGAATTGTAGCCCACACCAGACTGAAGCTCCACCTCATTTCAAGTCGTCTATAGCTCTTTGGAGCCTTCTCATACCTGGTGATTGGCAAATTTGGCCACGTGATTGAGAAAACATACTTAACCCTAGCAGGTTACTTGATTGCAGTGTTTTATTTATTTGTTTGGTTTCACGAGCCCTCGCACAGCACTGGGCCTTTGTTAGAGTCACTAATTTTAAGTAAAAAGGAAGTGCAAATTCCTATCAATGCCTTCATGAACATCTGCAGCTGTGCTTCACGATTATTGGCTGCGTGTCTTCATGGAGAGCAGTTTCTCACTTGACTGAGCCAATCAAAGGAGGTTACTGGGACAGCACATGTCTGTGATTTACTTGTAGAACACCAAAAGTCTGAGAGTTTAAAACATCCAATCATTGACTCACGAAGCAGAAATGCAGATGTGCACACACAGAAAATACAGTTTTGTACTGGCTACAAAATATTTTGTCAATTTAGACCCTACCAAATAATTTTGTGATGAATGCCAATTATTTTGCAAAACCTTTTGTTGGATATTTTATTATTTTGTAATCACCAACAAACAACTTATTGAACACTGCAAAATATGCAGTGTTCACCACAAAAATATTTGGTAGGGACTATACTGACAAAATATTTTGTAGCCAGTACAAAACTGTATTTTCTGTTATGAGTCACTGAAATAAGTCGATACCAAATCCTTTTCAGAAAAAAATCATTGGCTCTAAACATTGTGCACTTACTGTTAATACATTAAAAAAAACCGTAAACAGTCAATAAGCAGCGAGTTAATAATATCATGCTTGAAGCTCCACGTAGGCCTACATGCATACAGGGTTTCCAGAAACAAAGCATAATATGCACTCCGCGCAAATCCTGGACTATATTGGTGACGGAAATGTTAATGGCAAAACGTTGTACGACGAAATTTTACGTGCGCAACGTGGCAACGCTGCACGAAGACAGTCCTCTCTTGCGTTCCACTTCCAGGTATTATTTAATGTTTCGTACGTCAAGTAAACATAGAATCGTGTTTTGACTGCTCAGGATTTTAACCTGGGCCCATAATATGCAGGTCAGAACAATATTAGTAAGATAAGTAAGATATGTGTGGAGCGCAAGAGGGGACTAACTACAGTGCTATGTTGCCACATCACTGTGCATTGTGCATTGCGCACTATCATTGTCGTCTCCAATAATTCAGCCCAGGATTTGCGTGGTGTAATTATTATGTGTTTGTTACTGGACGCCCCGTGTGTGTGTGTGTGGATAATATATATATATAAATATATATATATATATATATGATGGATGTTTTCGTGTTTCTAGAGCTTGTAATAAACCAGTTAAAGATTTCCTTGTACAAATTTACATGTAGCTCGTTGAAGTTGCTTGTGTGTCTAGTTTCTGAAGCTGTTCCGAAAACTGTACATTTCCTTAATTCTTAGAATTTTTTTCGCGTCTTTTATTTTGGATTTTGCTAGCGCTCATTTTCATAATGCTTACAGGTACGTACCCTCCTGGAATCCAGAAACTCTTGGAACCTTCCTCAGTTACGATAATCTTGGAAGGAGGAGAAACGACGGCCGACGCAACAAAAAAATTAATGAAATCTTGCTGAGATGCGTGTTCGTGCGCCACAAGTATTGGGTGAGTTCGAACCAGTTTTTCAAATCCTTAAAACTTTATAAGGTTTCAGTATAAATGGACTTGTTTGACAAGAATCTGAAATGTTTATATTTTGTAAAAAATTTTTAGTATTCTTTGATGCCGTCCGTGCTGAAACACGACAACATTTTTTTTCGGTCACGCAAATGATTGACATCCCAACCTTACTTCGGGTTCATATTATGCTGTTCATAAGCTTGTGCCCGTCAAGGTAGTTACACACCATAGTAACTCAACTGTTTGTATAGTTTCAAGGTTCGGCTTTGGGTTTCCTGAAAACTCCTTGCCGAGTGCGTCGTAGATAAATAAACGCTGAAAACATCAATTGATTCCTACGCTTTTTTCGAAGCCAATATGGTTAATATACTCTAAAATTATTTGAATTGTAAAAAATTGCTGAAACTGAAAATAAAAATTTTAAAAGTTCAATATTTTTTAAAAAATACAAATAATGTTTATTCTTTAATTTTACAAGCATGTCATTGTAGCCTGCAATGTCTTTATCCACTGTGATTTTTTTTAGTTTGGTATATCAGTTGGTTTTAGTGTAGTCCTTAAAACGGAAACATGCAAAATATGACTTTAACAAGCCATTACGCTAAAACTATGAGAGATTAAAAAAATTTCATAAGAGCTAAATTTAGTCACATTTTGTACCTAAAACAAGAAAAAAATATCTGATACAAATACAAAATAAAATAATGATGATGAATATTGCGGTAGACCGCGCCCTTAAGTAATTGTTTCTTGTTTTATGAATAATTTAATCTTGTGGTCATTATTAAAGACACTGAGTTCTCAGCATTAATTCAATATTCTTATAAAGATGATAATGTATGAAATTTGAACTCTGTAATTCTGACACTATAAGGTATAACATTTATTTTTCTTTCGATATATTTTCTTATGAAAGGCATTTCATTGCCTACGTTTTTTTTTTCCACGATTGTGTGTTCGTGGTTGTTCTATTTTGTAAATGCGACCCTATTTCCTTACCCGTCATCTGCAACAAATGGAAGACAAGCTTGGTTCAAGTCCCCTTGCTATTAATGGTATTAACATATTAATTTAACTTGACCGTTCAATTAATATTACACGTTTTTCTCTGCAAAGCCTTAGTTACTAGATCAGGTACCTCTATTACCAGCAATTTCGTGGTTCATTTGTTAAATTTATTACATAGGGGAAAGCCACTACGCAATTAACAGTGAACTTAAGCCTGTTTATAACTAGAAAATCAACAGAGATAATGTTACTCGTGTGATCAATTAGTGCTAACTCACATAAACGAAATGAAAACGCCTAACTATCACAAAGCTCATCTAATAATAGCACAACGAGACAATAATGGTCGCGACATGGTAGGCATGCAATTTTGTGACTGACCTACATTAAAACCACGAGAGATGCATTCGACGACACGGCTTGTCTGTTTCTGAACATTGACTGAGCTAGAACTCTTGATCACGAACATACCTAGTCTAACGTTCCTTATTTCTGCTACGTCAGAGTCATTACAGTCACACTTTATACTTACCATTGTTTCGACGTTATTTTACCTCCGTTCCGTGTTTGTCGTATCAGTTAAGCGCCGGTGCGATAGGTCCTGGGTTCGAATTTCGGCTCGGCTATGAATGTTATTTTGTCCCTTCATTTCATTTCACCCTCATCGACTCTTACGTACATGACCTTTCATTTATTTGAAACAATTGCAAATAACTCAAGTATTTTTTGAAAAAAAAAAAAAAAAATGAGACCGTGTACAGTTATACGATACACAATTTTGCCAGAGCGTTTTTTAATATAAAGCACCGTTTGTTAGCAAAAAAAATATTTTGCTTCGTTCTGGCTTATGTTGACAAAAAATATGTGATATTTCAGGGGCAAAAATCTAAAAATTCGTTTGGTGTATTGCAACAGAAAAATTCAGATACAGATGATGATATATACGTGTTAAAACTGTAAGAATGAATTTTTGATATATGTATTTCTTTGCGTTAAAAATAATATATTTTTGAAACCACAGCAGAACTAAAGAGCGAGGCCTTAAAGACCTCGCTGTTAGAGGACAACAAAACCCTTTAACCTTCACGTTAGTCTATCACTGTTTGAATACCATTATTTTGTTTTATATTGTGTGTTTACTAATCGAACGGCTTACGTTACACACGGCTATCCTATGGCCAGCCATGTGATTGGAAGAAAATTGACTTAACGTTTTTGGTTTAGCCTGCAAAATGGGTCAAAATTACGCTGCCACTTATTGTTATCACTATGATCAAAATACTGTAAATAAAGTAATATAATTATGACGTCATATGTGTGCCCTACATGGTCTCTGTTGAAAACAGGTACAGTTTCGTCTGGCAAAAATTATTCCTACTGGCAGTCACCTTATTAAATTCATCGTAGTGGCATATAATTATGAAGTGAGGTAGTGATAAAATGTTGTTTGGGATTACTTAAAAATATAACGCCAAACCCCAGCACATGTTTTGCTTAATTCGTATGGAACAATTTTCGAAAGTATTGCAGGAGATGACATCAAAGGGAATAACTGCCGACTGAAATTGCCCATGAATTATGGGCCAAGATGTAACTCAAGTGAATAACTGTAATTACAATACACTGTTCGGCGCGGTCTACTATAACCTTCTAGAACATTTTGTTTCCAAACGTTACATTAGCAACGTTTAAAATTTTGCTCAGCCCAATATTAACTCAGTCAGAGCACAATTTTGGCGGAACAATCTGTACTGTTAAGTTTTCATGCATATATGACGTACTTGCTTTTAAATAACTTATTAATTCACGAAGAGATAGTTATATTTTTCGAAACAAAACATGTTATTAGATATGATTAAATTGAGTGATGCTATTAGTTTATTTATTTCTCTCTTGTGACATTATTTCTTTACGAAGAAATCCGTGTGTTGAGGGTTTTACGTAGGCCTTACACTATTATTTGTTTGGACACTAATCGGACGTTAGGAGGCGCACGGTACTATTATTAACCAATTAAACAATTTTATTGAATTTTGCATTACATTTTTGAAAGTTTTTTTTTTTGTCTTCGGGAATATTGTCGAACTTCATAGGCCGCCTGCCTAAGAATTTTGCATAAAGAAAATGTTTAAATAGCAGACAGTTGCTATTGTCAGGGAAGACATAGAAATAATAAAATAGCAATAGAGCAGTATCTACTAGGGGAGTAATACTGAAAACTTCATCGATTGTGTTAACTATTCGACGAAACTCAATTTGTACCTACTGGTTAAAAATAATTAAAAATGAAAATGTGTTTGGCAGCAAAAGGACTTAACTTCCTATCGAGAAATTTACATCCATGTCGCTTTGTTTGTTTTTGCTCGCGGCTATCTTGGAAACTACACGGAAGGCTCTTATTTGCTTGAACCAAGAGTTTATCCGAGGTCTTCATTGGGTGCGATAAATACTTTAGAGCTTGGCCGTATACTTAAAATATAATCAATACATCGAAATTTTCGCTAGTGTCGCCTGCCAATGCTGTAAGCCATTGCCATTAACCTACTGATAGTTTTCTCGTCCTTAAGTTTTATGAACGCTCTTAAATTGCATGATTATAAGTTTTGGTACTGAGGTGTTGGTTTTTGGAGAGAATTCTTACACATTTTAAAAGATTTCTCTGCTGGTTATTTTTAGTAGCTTTGCTATTTCACCTATCCAGTCCGTGTGGTGCCCTAAGCAAAATAATTTCTTTCACTGCCAGGGTTTGTTACGTCTGGAGGGCAGTTTTATTTTGTTTGAAGAGGAGTTTCGACGGCAAGCCCTCTGGTTATTAATTATTCTCATGTACTGTTGTGCCACATGACACTTTCCCCAATGTCTTTCTTGCCACATACGATTTTTCTCTCATTAACATATTTTATTAAGCCGTCATCTGTTACGATATGTGCTGCACAGCGCTAGCCTCGGGCCGCAGAACCTGGCTTTCAGAGAAAATCAGTCACAGAAGTATTCATGTACCTACTACTAGCTGTCCAGCCGCGGCTTTGCCCGCGTGTATTTTTTTAAAACAAAACTGTAACGATAACTAATCGAGTTAATGAGGTATTGAGGACATGGCAGAAACACATTTTACGATTTTCACGCGCTTAATTTTCGAATTTCGGAAAATGAGGTAATATGGAATTTTGTAAGATTCGTTCTGATGGAAAAATCGCCTCGATATCTCAACGGGTTTAAGCGCTGCCCAGGAATAATTGAAACCACATTTCACCCTTTTTTACCTTCTTAATTCTCGAATTAAAAAGGAAACCTTCTAAGTGGCTGCCTGTGGCGTAGGGGAAAGCCACACTCAAAATTTTGTATCTATAGGTCCAGCGGTTTGGACTGGGCGTTCATGAGTGAGTGAGAGAGCTTGATTAAGTGAGAAAGTAAATAAGTGAGTGAATTGGGTGAGTGAAAGAGTGGATGAGTGAGTGGATGAGTGAGTGATAGAGTGAACGAGTGAGCGAGAGAGAATGAGTGAGTGAATGAGTAAGTGAATAAATGAATGAGTGAGCGAATGAGTGAATGATTGAGTGGATAAGTGAGCGGTTGAGTGAATGAGTAATGAGTGAGTGAATAAATAAGCGAATGAGTGAATGAGGAGCGAGAGAGTTGGGTACTCATTGTATGTACAGAGTTTAGGGATGGTGATACATCGCGGGAAAGCTAGGCTTCAAAATAATGTATTCATATCTGACGCTTTTCATTCTTTACTGGCGAGTCCCTATTTGACAGGATCAATGCAAATTCTAGTGCTCTGCGACTGAACATCTGTGATTTGTCTGTAATCAGCTAGACTTTGACAACCGTCGTCCTGTCACACAAGGCTCAGGATGCTATACTGTGTTGGAGAATAACTTGGCAGAAAATATTCTGCGCGATTTTCCATCGTACTGTAACTATAATCAATCTTAAAATATCAGCCTTCTATTTAGAAAAATATTTGGTGCAAGCTAATTGACCACAGTTTACTGGAAACAGTCAGTGAATGTATACATTATAGGGTCTGTATTATACGTGACATACACTTTACTGGACACATATAGGCTATATAAAACAAGGTCAGTCAGCTAATGAAAGGTTTATAACTAGAGGTACGTAAATTTCGCAGATACATTCCAGGTCAGGTTGAACGCCAATTATGTATACTTCATTGTCATGTCTGTGACTTGCTGACGGTTGTTATGAAACGCGTTTGACTACTGCAAGACAGTAGTAAATAAGGAAATAATGCAAAGTGCTATCGCTTGCTACCTGCCTGTACGGTTATAAGCCAATAGATAATCGATTGTGGCCAGTGGGTGTATAGGACTGACAAGTCTAGGCTGCTGCCAGATGAATACGCGAAATTGACGTACCTCTATTTATAACCCACATAGAAGTAATGGAAGTGTTACAAAACGCTTTAGTGTGCGATGCACTATTATATAGACCAGGATTCTTCAATCTTATCACTGGGGGCATCAAGACCTGCGCTTGGAAAGTTTTGCAACATAATGCAATTATTTATTTCCTGGCGAAACTACTGAACGTGTATTAGGCTACATTTGTCTATCAACGGAAATAACTAATAAGCCCCTACTTAAAACTGTGTCGTCATAAGTTTAAAATTACGCAATTATTATTCATCAACATGATTTACGGGCCCCTCGAAATGATTAGAATAAACGAATTTTCAGGTTGTCGTATCAGGAAAATATATAAAACCTGCGATCCGTTAAAGAAACACATACAGTATGCGTTCAATTTTACGCTTATCTTGCCATCTATTTAATGTTGTGGCCACCACTTATTTAAAGTCCGTAACGAATATAATAACAATATAGGCCCTGTCACTGCACGTCAGTCGAATAGCTTGCGTATAAAGGTGATGCAGCGTGAAACACATCGGTCAGTATAAACCTTAGTGCTCCATCCATGTTGTGCCTCACACACAGAACTACAGTCTTCTACGGAGCCTGTCATCTAAAAATTCACAAAATTGTCCCAGCTACGAGCATTCCTGTAGGCATTTCCACATTTTTGATTTTTCATGCCCTGAATGAGGTCTACTGCACCTCACTTTGTTATGTAATACTTACTTATCTTCCAACAAGAATAATGTGGAAGTAATTTATCATCTATTTAAATATTGTAGTAGACTAACATTTAGACCATTAAATGGCCAAAATGTTGATGCGCCTTTTCACGCATGCTTGTAGTGAGGAATATGCTGTGAATTAAATATGGCCGTGCACCATCCACTTTAAATGCGCTATCTTAAGTGGTGTTTAGAGAGCCTTGTGCGAATCAGCAACATTGCGTCGTAATTTCATTTAATTAACACAAAAAAAAAAGTTTGCCATACTCTCCCGTTTGCAAGAATTGTCTAAAGGTTTTTATCTCGACTTCTGTACTCTATCCATTCCAAGATTGCAGCTTGTGTCACTCCGCGTGTTCGCGCGCTTGAACGACATTGGTTGTGCAACAAACCGACGCACCACCGCCGCGTGTCTCGCGAGCTGTCGACTGGCGACTAGTGGAGAAACGGAATCGCGCCTCGCTGTGGAGGAAATTATGGAATCACGACGGACGTTGGAGTCGTCCCGTAAGTCGTAGTGAATACATTCCATGCACGTATAGTATTTCATGCGCACGGAGTGATATTATATTACAGAGGATTAAAAAACGCAACTAAACGATAAAATTACCTAACCCGAACTAAAACACAGCAATTTAGCGTACGACCTATTTCCTGTCGCAACGACACTGTTAACCAACCAGCCAACCAATGGTCGAGAGCTCAGCTGTGACAGTGTTTATTTCTGCTGCAATCTTGGACTGGATACAGTAACATTCAATGCAACATTCAGTAACAACTTATTTAGCAAAAAGCAACCACTCACAAACTGGGATAATTTTAGAAAAGAAATAGGAGAAATTTTTGACCAAACCCCAGAAATAAACACGCCCGAAGACGTAAATCCACACGTAAAATTATTTACAGATACAGTAGCGGACATAAAAAATAAGCACACACAGTTTTTGCC
>PNEQ01008400.1:0-38934 GCA_003012365.1 Medauroidea extradentata
TTGTAAAAGTAACCAATTAAAGTTAAAATCACGACGATAGCCAATTGTGTTTCAAAGATAAAGACGATTCATTAAAAACACATTTTGCCCCTTTTTACTGTCTGGGGGTCGAATTTCAAAAAAACCTAAAACTACTTTTTGGGTATTTACGTAAGCAATATTTTGAAGTGAATAACAACTCTCTATCCCGAAGGGTTCGATAGATATCAATAGTTGATTGGAAACTCATTTAACGTCTTTTCAGCCCCTTAAAAGTTGAACCACGAAAAATCCTTAAATTGGCTAATATGCATTTTTACGAGTGTCCTATTAAAGTAAAAATCACGATGATAGGCCGTCGGGTTCGAGCTCTATCGACGTTTCTTCGGAAACAGATTTAACCCCTTTTCACCCCCTTAGAGGTCGAATTTCGAAAAATGCCTTCTTAGTGCTCGCCTACGACCTGAAGGGAACCCCCACAAAAAATTTCACGATTCTAGGTCCAGTGGTTTGGGCTGCAGTTTGATATGTCAGTCAGTCAGTCAGTCAGTCAGTCAATTAGTCACCTTTCATTTTTATATATATAGATATATATATATATATATATATTTTTTACTAAACCCTTTATGTAATGTGTATGCAAGTGTATCATTCAGCTTTCATACATTTTACTTTCGTTCAATTTTTCTAGAACCCATTATGTATGAAAATACAGGACTGTTTATACTGCTTTTGAAAAATGTCCATACCTTTGGCTATTGCAAACATCTGTAAAACATTTCCCACCAAAGACTGCCACACAGATAATAACTATGAGTAAGAATTTAAATCACCTGATGCAGCTTGAGAAGCAGCAAAATCTAGTGCCTATACAGAGAGATAAACTTGTCATTACTATGCAAGGAGTGTGTTAAGTTACTGGTCACATGGGACCCTAGATGTAAGTATTTGGAGGAAACATTTTTTTTCTTCCTGCCCCCCTTCCTATTTAAGTATTTTCCTCTGAAATTTAACAATGTAGGGTTGTGTCTTCTCCCAGCTTCTGTTTTTGTGTAACCTTGTACATAGCTAACTCTGATGACCTCCCTGTCAACAGATGTAACATCCATTTAAATAAAATTACAGTTGTAGATCATCATATACTTAAGTAAAGTGTGTTAGCTCATTGAAGTAAACCTTGTTTCACCATACATTGAAAATAAGTTTGAACATTACAGGTGTTGAATTATGTTTGTTATGTAGCAAATTTCTCGTCTGTCTAAGAAAGAACTTGAAGCATATGGCAAAGCTGGTTCCATTGCTGAAGAGGTCTTGGGGTCCATCAGAACTGTTTTTGCTTTTGGAGGAGAAGCACAGGAGGTGAAAAGGTACAGTAAAAATAACTATACTGTATTTTCAATTTCTTATGCTCTTTGTGATTTGTACCTTAGGTTACTACTGAGTAGGAGGAGCAGCACTAAGAAGTTGGACTTGCATTTGGGAGGACCCGGGTTCGATCCCCAGTTCTGATTTCTGTTTTCTATGATTTCCTGAAATTGCTCCAGACAAATGTTGGGATGGTTACTTAACAAAGGCCATGAAAAACTCCTCTCCTAGCTGCTGTCAATTTACCAAGTTGTGTCTCACTGTCTCTAATGACCTCGCAGTTGATGGGACTTGAAGCCCTCTTACCTTACCTTACTGTAGTGCTTTTGTATTTACTTACAAGAACATCCTTACAATTTACCCTGCTGTTTTTATACCAGTTATTCATCTTAGTTACCAGAAATGGTTTATATATATATATATATATATATATATATATATATATATATATATATATATATATATATATATATATATATATATATATATATATGGCCTTTTCATCCCCTTAAACTTTGAATTTCAAAAACTACTGAAATTGGCTTGCATGCATTTTTATGGGTGTCCCATTAGAGTAAAACTCATTATGATTTTTTAGGCTGTCGGGTTCGAGCTCTATCGACGATTCTTCGAAATTACATTTCGGGGTCGAATTTCAAAATCTTCTTAGTGTTCACCTATGACCTGAGGGGAAAGCACACAAAATATTTCACAATTTTAAGTCCATCAGTTTGGGCTGCAGTTTGATATGTCAGTCAGTCTGTGTTCTCTTTTTTATATATATATATATATATATATATATATATATATATATATATATATATATATATATATATATATATATATATATATATATATATATATATATATATATATATATATATATATATATATATATATATATATATATATATATATACACATATACACACATATATATATAGGTACACTAGTGTCGGTCACTGACAACAGTTGCTAATGTTTACGTAAAGCACTAAGGACAGCTGTTCAGTCACTGACTACTGTCGCCAGTATGTTTGTTGAACATACTTAAAAACATCAATGTTTAACAGTATCATCATCTTTGTCGTAAGGACCCTGTAGTTCCTCAATGCAGATGCTACCCTTATACCCGGAAATGATATTTGGAACCAAAAAGGAAGTAAAGTAAAAAGAGTGATGTAATTTCCATGTGACTCAATTTCAATGTCAGTTACAGGGTACATATTTAGTTTATGTTATGTGTTTTAGAATATCATGTTTTTTCCTGTATCATTTCTAAGTCGCCCCTGGCAAGAACATGGGTTATGCAGCCATTCAGTGGTTCACTTGGGGAATGTTCCACACAATCTATCCATTCTACTTATGATTTGGGAGATGGATGGCCATGTGTGCCCATATGGGTGCATTAAACTTTTTGTTTTACCAAATAATTTTGTGCGTTACCAGAACCTGAATACCAAAATGCTGTACTGCTTTGTAATTTATGCCTCCGGACTATATAATGATTTCTCTTTAAATTTCAATCATCAAAACTAAGTGCCCAAGTGTTTGTATTGTAGGTTGTGAGTTAGCCATTCTGTACAGGAACCCCTTGCCATCAGCAAATACGAGTTCAGCCCAATGTAATCACATATCCAATGAATACCGTTACCCAAGATCTGTGAGTAACTTTCCATATAGACTACAGGTGTTCGTCCTGTCCTGTATAGATGTGGTGTTCATTTAGTCACTGGGATGAGGTGAAAATCATCACAAACCCTGTATGCCCCAAGATCTTGTGTTCAACCCATCCCAGCCGGATTGATTTCGTGGGTGTAGCTCTTAATCAGGTTGTGCCCTTAATTACATCTAGTTTTTATAATCTCAGTGACAAGTGACAACAAATTGTTGAATAGTTTTGCATTATACAACGTATACAATTGCTTTTATCACTAAAATTTATGTTCAAAATAAGTTTGAATTTTTTATTTTTAAAGGATTCCACAAAAATTTTATAATTTATCTTGTATTTTATGTAGGATGAGTCAGGACGGAACATGTTAATTTTGCGTGGTGATAGCTCTCAACAAACTATGAGGAAAACATATTTTTATTTTGTCCCAAATGTGCATATAGTGGGAGTAATGCTACCCTGAAAATAGATTTTTGAATTACAGATTATTTATATCTCAAAAACTATTACATATTAAACAACGATATTCAGAGTACTGTAGCAACTATCTTCATTCTCAGAAATTTAGTTTGTTAATATCACCTGCCCATCATGGTTCAAGTGGAGTACAAGTTCTTGTTTATGACTTGTAACTCTGTAACACATTATTGTTATTCATGTTGTACTACAGAACATTGACCAGGTG
Organism: Medauroidea extradentata; assembly: GCA_003012365.1. Lineage (NCBI taxonomy): Eukaryota > Metazoa > Arthropoda > Insecta > Phasmatodea > Phasmatidae > Medauroidea > Medauroidea extradentata. The sequence goes on from PNEQ01008400.1 coordinate 3,705, forward strand.
CAAAAGTGTAATAAAAAAAGGTAGTCTTTTCGGAAAGTGTTAGAGTGAACCATTTTTAATATTATGTCAAATTTTTGCAATTTGAAATACAAAAAATATATCGCCTGAAACATATGCAGGATTGCAACTGACTTGCAAGGCAGGTAACCAAACAAATAGGAGTATCGCAATGATGCAATTTCCATAGCTTTTATAATATAATTGTAACTCAGATTGTGTAAAAGAAGGTTATATAGCACAGTAAATTGGTTGCATTCTGTGGTGAGGAAAACTGACGTATTAAAATAAAACCCACAAATGTAAGGCAATGTGCACTACGTTTTGTGAAATTCCAATTCCAGGCAATCCCACAAATAGTTGAACCTGTATCGCTGGACGTGAAACGACACAAAACATACATCCTGTTACTGGCATAAGTAATGTTATAAGTGATGTTATAAATGTGTCTCTTCTTATGTAAATGGTGAACAATTAACATTCGCAACAGTTGGTCAGAAACTAAAATAAATTTGGTACTGATTCATTAACACAGATAATAATGATTACACTTCAAAAAGAAGTTAAAAGCCAGGTGTACGCGAATAACTTGCCAAACAACAAATAACTGTGGCTATGTGTGCAGAATGCATACCAGGCAGTACGGGCAAATCATGGAGTACTCAAATGTGTTTGTCAGTTTCATATTCGTCGTCTACAAACATGTGTGGACATGTGAGGTTCATACTTCAAGCACGTTCTGTAATCATTAATGTGCTAAGTACAACTCTTTACAATATTGTTTTGCTCTGTACTGTGTCGCCTATGTAGTAGTTTTAGTACAATTTTCAAGATAAAAAAAATATTTTTTTCAACATCCATAAACTGTAAATTGTACAACTTATCATTCCATTAATGCACCATTTGTATGAATTTTAAAGACTTATTTTTTCTTAAGATATTTTTTCTGATTGGTATTTAGAGATTTTATAAATAAATGCATTCATGTTTACAAGATTGCTGACAAAGGTGTTACTGGCTTAAAACAACTTAACAACTATGCTAGACTCTACGTTTTACATTATATTGTAACTTTTTTTCAAAGCATAATCTTTAGTATTTGAATTAATGAATCAGTGGGAAATTTGTTTGAGTTTCTCACCAACTGTTGCTAATGTTAATTATTCACTGTTTGCATTAGAAGAAACACATTTATAACATCACTTATAACATTACTTATGCCAGCAATGGGATGTCTGTTTTGTGTAGTTTTGCATCCAGCAATACAGGTTCAACTAACTGTGGGATTACCTCGAATTGGGATTTTGCAAAACGTAGTGCACGTTGCCTTAGATTCATGGGCTTTATTTTAATACAACAGTTTTTCTCACCACAGAATGCAACTGCTTTACCATGCTATGTAACCTAATTTACACGATCTGAGTTACAATTCTTCTATTAAAAAAAACTACCAAAATTGCATCATTGAGACACTCCTATTTGTTCGGTTACCTGCCTTGCAAGACAGTCCAATGCCTACATATGTTTCAGGCGGTACATTTTTGTATTTTAAATGGCAAAAATTTGACACAACATTTTCTCGAGAATGGTTTACTCTAGCACTTTCCAACAAGATTACCTTTTTTATTACACTTTTGCACATGGTCAATGTTCTGTAGTACAACATGAATAAAAATGACATGTTCCAGAGTTAGAAGTCATTAACAAGAAACTTGTACTCCACTTGAACCATGATGGGCAGGTGATATCAACAAACTAAATTTCTGAGATTGAAGATTGTTGCTACAGTACTCTGAATACTATTGTTTGATATGTAATAGTTTTTGAGATATAAATAATTTGTGATTCGAAAATCTATTTTCAGGGTAGCATTTGAAGACATTTTCCTCACAGCACAAATACAAAGTTGTCTCTAGATTCCGGTCCAACAAACAATTTGTTGCGATTATCCTTTCACTGGGAATTTATATGTCTGTGTGTATATACACACACACACACTCGTGTATAGTGCGCCCTCGTATATAGTGCGCACCACGATTTTTGCAACAAGTTACAGGGAAAAATTTTTTTAGTGCCTCACTAGTACGTAAAAAAAAACACAGGAGAATGAGCCGAGAGCGAGTGGTGAAACAGCACGAGGGACGAGGGACACTATGATGGAGGGGTCAAGGAAGGAGGGGGGAAGAAAGGAAATGTAGCTGGCAACATTTCATAGAGAGAGGAAAGATAACATTCACACTGTAAGAGTGTGAAGGCAGAGAGGGTGGCGGTGAGCCTGGTGGGGTGGGGTGGCTTGTCTCTCTGCCAAGGTCACTTGCTGTTTGCCAACCCTCGCCTCGTGTGTGTGCCTTGCTCTGCTGTGCCAGCCGCTTCCAGCATGTCCCCCCTCCTTCATCCAAGTCCTAAGATAACATGCCATGACAGCAGCTAGCTTGCCTTTTTTATCTCTCCTGGTGTGTTTGAGGGGGTGTGGGAAGGAAAAAAAGAATGACGCTCTTTTTTCCTTTCTTTCCCATGAAAAGATAGCTAGTCACGAGCTGAGCCTTCAAAATCTTTCCCAGGTGGGGAAGGGAGAAAAAGGAGAACAATGACGCCTTTTTCTTTCTTTCTTCCCCATGGACCGATAGCTTATTATGAGACAACTTTTAGGGTTTTAGCAGCGACAATTCCAAAGAGCAAGGCAGGAGGGGAAAGGGGGAGCAAAAGAAAAGGAAGAGGAGTAAAAATGGAGGAACCTGGCCATGAGAAGGTTCTCTCTCTGCCTCCCACAGTTGACACCCGTCGGTTTACCACTAACTTCGTCGGTTTACCACTAACTTCGGCTTCTTACTCCCCCCCTTCTATCGGGACCGGACCGCGGGCCTTTTTTTTTTCTGCTTCCTACTCTTGAATTACACCCATCAATTTTTTACGGCTTTAACTTGGTCTTATAACCCCCCCCCTACTATTTTTAACACCACCACTCAACGACCACTGACCTTTCTTTCACGTATTTTTTTCTATTTTCCGTGTATAGTACGCACCCCTGAATTTTTATTAGTTGTTTTGGAATAAAAGTGCGTGCTATACACGAGTAAATATGATATATATATATATATATATATATATATATATATATATATATATATATATATATATATATATATATATATATAAAACTGTCTGTTTCTTACCTTATGTTCTCCACCACAATTATCTCAATTTTGTACTAAAATAATTTGTTTGAATGCTGTAGGTTATAGCTTATTTCAAGCATTCGTGTTTAATTTTTTAGTATTTTTTATACAGCTGATCAAAAATATTGTGATTGTTTAAGAGTAGTTGTATGTTTCCAACAGGTACAAAGCCAATTTGGTTTTTGCAAAGAAGATTAGCATCAAGAGAGGCTTTTATATGGGTACTGCATTTGGTGTGGTGTGGTTTTTCATCTATGCAGCATATGCCCTAGCTTTCTGGTATGGCGTTGGGCTTGTTCTCGACCAGCGATATTGGCCTGATGACCAGAGGATCTACACTCCAGGGACCATGATTATGGTGAGAGCATATTTTGTCTTTAAAATTTTACTTTCATGAGGAATCTATGTTGTGTGCTTAATTGTTCTTCTGTGTAATGGCTGTTGGGAGAAGTGAAGTTGATGATTCTGCAATAAAAAAATAATATGATGTAGAATCACATTGGTATATTTCTTTTTAAAGTATTCTTTCCCTCTGATAGATTTTACGCCCAGGGGTTTGATTACTTACTTATTACATTTTGATAGGTAAATGAAAAGTATATAGTTACATTTTCTCGCTTGGACATGATCAGATACAATTAAGTTACATGTAATTAATTTTGACACATAATGGCGTGGGCTAGTTTCTCTCAAAGGTGTTCCAAGTATGATTCCCTACCAGCAATTTTAAGTTGATAACGTGTTAATAGGTTAACCAAAGGCAAACATATTTGAGTTATTGGTTTTGGCTGGACTTAACATACAAGCTATTGAGACAGTATGAAGATAAAATAAAATGGATGTGGAACAGTGCAGGACTATAACTGTTGGAGAAATTGAAGATCCCAGAGAGAACGTGCTAGCAATATTGTGCTGTATGTTTCCTACATGTAAAAATATACTGAAATAACATGACCAAGAGAGGACAGAAGTGGTCTAGTTTCAGTGCAGATTGCAGCTCAATAAACTAGTTGGTAAAAACTGTATTATCTGTATGTTACAATTAACGTTTCACCTTGATTTTTTACTTTAGATTTGCTAACAAATTCCTATCCAAACAGCACTGCAGAGTCATCCATCCATATGTGTACCTTTGTATTTGCATCTCTATGATTTTGTTGACCCACATCCGAATTATTTATTGGTTTTTGCACCTCACAAATTAAAGAAATTTAAATCCATTGCCAGCAAGAACACACTTTTGTAATGAATGTGAATCACAGCAGTTTGCTAAAAGTTGCTGTTCTATGTTTCTCTGACACCCGTGTGTCCTTTGGCACTATAAACACATGTTCCTGTGTGGTGTACTATGCCAGGCAACACATGAATGTGTGTGTACGCACGTGTGTTTGCAAATGCATATGTGTGTGTGCATGCATGCATATACAGTCAAACCTCTTTAATACAAACCTGTAGGGACCAAAATTTTGGCTGTTTGTAATAATGAGGTTTGTATTAACAGGTGTTCACTAAAACTTTAAAATGTTTCTAAAATTTTGGTCACTCTGTTCATCCCCACAAATCAAATACTTAGTCTTTTCACCACAGTGACTTTCTTTTACTTGAGAACTTGATATTACATGGTTGAGTGCATAAACAAAATTTTTATTGAACATTAAAGTAATTATTTCATTTCATGTCCTATTCCAAGGGGAATACAAATCACTTTGTATTAATGAGAACTTTGTATTAACAGGTTTTGTATTAACAAGGTTCCACTGTAATGATAAACAGAAACACTGAGTGCTAGTATAGCACTTTGCATGTTGGAGTGGGTGATAGGCAGTATGTGCTCGCATCAGTGTAGCACTTACCTTTCCTTTCTTTCTGAGCCTCCAGCCTACCAAACAGCTCTAGGTAGGCAGCACCATTAAGTGCAGCTCATTGACATCCATGTGTCACAAGTATTGACTGTTAAACAACTGAAGATTATGTTCATATGTATGCCATTAATTTAAAAAAAACTGACATTCAGAATAACAATAATTTCTCTCTAACCGGTAATACATGTAAATTGTTGTCAAATTTGTAGGTTTTTCAGTGTTATAGTAGTATGTTTTATGCAATTCTAGGTGTTTTTCTGCGTGATGCAAGGATGCATGAACATTGGAGCAGCATCACCCTACCTCGAAGCATTTGGAGTTGCAAGAGCAGCTGCAGCCAAAGTATTCTCTGTTATTGACAGGATTCCTACTATCAACAGTTTATCAGAAGATGGCACAAAACTCTCTGATATCAAAGGTTCCATCATCTTCAGAAATGTTCGTTTTGAATATCCATCTAGACCAGGCATCAAGGTAAGCTGATTGTTGTAAGTAAAATAGTTATAAAGAAATGTAAAGAAACTAGCCTGTAAGAAATGAAAAATTCCTGATTCAGTTATATTCTGTGACAAGGATTGTTCCAAGTATCCATAACTTATTGATAGAGACCTGGAAATTTCGCATGTTCAACGTCCTGTCGGTTGGACTCTACAGTTCTGTGTACTCTCTGTGTTTAGATACTTGTTCATTGGCTGTTGCTCCAGTAGAGGCTAGTTGTACATGTGACAAGGTAGCATGGGAGTCAGTGAGTGTTTTTGTGCAGACAAGGACCAAACAAGGTGCATGGAATTGGCGACAGTGATGAACAAAATCAATGAGGACAACAGAAATGAACACAATGACAGAAAGTGTCATAGACAAGACAACACAGCAAATATAACACTGACAATAATAGTAGGCTCCTTTTGATGACAGCAGATGCGACGTTTAGGGAACTGGTATCTGTTGCCATCTTCAGGTCTTCAGGCATACAATCAATCTGAGGAACTCCAGCAGACTTTTCTCGTTTTTTTGGTTTTCCATTTTATACATGCTATTCATACTTGGGAATTATTTGTATGTTTGTTTCTTTGTTTCCTCATTCTTAGCCCTTTCACGTACCAGTGGGCTGTCAGCGACTCAGCAATATTCCATAGTAATGGCATATTTAAAAAAAAAAAAAAAAAAATCACTTTAGTTGGTCATACACTCCTATTGTAAAAGTAATTTAAAGATCATATCAAGGAAGGGTTGCAGTAATAGTAACCCAATAGTTTGAAAGTTACTAAAGAGCACAAGAAGTTGAAATCTAACGTCCTCTCAAATTAATTCATAAAATATCCGGATCTGTATTGATTATCATCTGTTACGGGCCGGAAATGTAAACTTAACCTATTTTTTAAATAATTTTTTTAAATGCCACATGTGCACAAACATATGTAGCTCTGCTTCATGTTCACGAAAATTTCCAGTCACTAGCCATAGTTAGGGACAGGAATTTTTCGCAGGAAGATTTCTGCATCAGCTTGTTTTAATATCTTATGTACACACCTGCAGCTCTGCTTCGTGGTCAGTGATTGGATATATTAACTCCCAGCATCTTTGGGGTTCTATCCGCCCGCAAATATCAGACGTATGGTATCACAGTTAACCTTGTTCTGATAGGCAGTCAAATGAGAGACACTTTGCACATATACACAGCTTATAACCATAAAGTAGAGCAGCATATATACACACACAGCACTGAAACAACGTGGTACAAAATTCTTTTCCCGAAAACTTCCTGTTCATAGCCTTCGTCTTGTAATTGTACAAGCAGGTAGCACGTGTTAGACCCACGTATTATATCATTATTTATTACTGGCTCGAGGTCGTCAAAGGCGTGTCCAAACATCCTTTGACCTATGGCCAGAGACCTGGAAAATTTGTGTTTTATTTTAGACACAAGCTAGAATTACAGCAACTGTAAGTTCGTGCTACTTTCGCAATTGCCCGTTGACTTTTTGACACCACCTTGAAGTCAATGAGCCAATAACAACAATGTAACTAAATGCACACCTTTTTCACTGTGTCAGCAAGCAGCCAATGACTGGCTGTTGTCTGCTTGAGTATACAAATATTCTTAGAGGCTAGCCTACAGGTCAGCGAATCCACGACACTTTCCTGTCTCTACCTATGGCAAAAGAGGTGGTGTAGTAAATGTTCTTGGTGTTCAACTTGGTCTAGCACAAACCTGCAAAATTTGTGAAATCCAATCATGGTTTTTACTGGTGACATCTGCCTGCAACTGTTCTGCGTGTTGGCTGTTTCGAAGTAAAGGAGCTATGAGGATAACCTTGACGTGTATATCAAATGTTGAATCGCGAGTACTACACCAAGTATTAAATCAGCATGCAGTATTGACGCAGAAACTTTTATATTATAGTCTGTTCACTTTGAACTGAACACATCTCCAACACCTATTATATCCAAAAATTGTATTTTATTGGGGCCAAATATACTAAGTTTTGGGAGTAGTGTAACGTTTGCGCATGTCTTTAGCTTCATGGAAGTTTTCATATCAAAAATAATAAATATGATAAATATGACTATAAAATGGTTGAAAGAAAAACTTAAGTAGTGCACACTTTAACGTGAATGGTCTATACATGATCAAAGATACAGAAATTACTTTAATGATTAGATCACTGTTACTGAAACTGACAATGAACGAATAGCAGACTTGAATAAAAACACTCATTGACTCCAGCACTATATCGTGACATGTGTAACTGGCCACACACTGTAGCAGCAGCCTATGAACAAGTAGCTGAAGACAGAGTGTACACAGGACAGTGGAGTCCAGCTGGCTGGTCGTTGAACACGCAAAATTTCCAGGTCTCTACTTATTGAATTAATGGTCTGATTTAAAGCCTGTGCAGTGACTCATAAAGAAAAATAAATTAAATCTGTGAATTTGTAATGTTATGAAGGTACTGTACATGTTTGAACAGCAACAGAAAGAGTGGAAGAAGAAGTAAAAGAGAGAAAATGTATGGGACACATGCCTGAATGTTTAATATTCTTCATTAAGAGTACTTTCTATGCCCACTCCAGGAGCTTATCAAGGAGTCAGTCTTATGGGAGGAAACTTCGTTATGAGTAAATAAATCTGAATATTGACACTGCATTGTGTAAATGTCTGGCATAATCATTGAATGTCAATTAAATTGTATTCAACATACATTTGCTGTTCAGTATATGTAAAAATATTGTCACAACTATGAGGAGTTTTATTCAAGTAATGCAATTTGTGGGGCCTGGCCAAGCTCTGGGAAGGGGTGGGGAGGAATATCCCCCATACCCTCTTTCCCAACCTTGTATCGACCACTGCCTTACAATGTTTATGTACCTTAGATGAATGTAATAAAGCAGGTTGATTATGCACATGTCATGTATTAGAATTATATAAGGTAACAATTTTACAGAATGAATTTTAAATACTAATATGTAGTTATTTGTAAGCTCATCTAGACAATGTATGAAGTTATCGTAGAATTATTCATAAGTTCCCTTTCTTACTTGTATAAGAAAAATCTGATTATTCTCTAGTCCCCTGCATTTATGGCACAATGTTATGGTTCGTAGTGTACCTACTGCCAACAAGATGTTCTAACTAATGTGTGTAAATACGTATATAAATTAAATGGTGGGAAAAGGCTGCTAGTTACACAACCAAAGTGGTGAGGTCCTTAACATCAGATAACTCGCTGCATTCTTTTAAACTTCCTGCCACACTTAAGTTTTCCCACTGACTGCTAGGTGCATTGATTACCAACTACTGCTGGACAACAGATTTCAGTGTGTTTCAGCTCGCTGCCTAATGAAGCCGGCCTAGCTGCGGCAATGTCATGACCTCTCTTCCGCAGATAAATGCATTCATCCTAGTGTTTGTATATTTTATATGTACTACTTTGTAAGTATTTGTGCATCTTATATTATGTTATAAAAAAAATAATGAATGCATAAATAGTAATAGTGTAACTAGTACAAGGGCCCAAACAGCCACAGATAGCTCATTGTCTAGATGACCCTTAGTGGTGTTAAATCTCTAACCTCTAGGTTTGTTAAACCTTCCTCAGCAGTGTTAAAATGTCCTCTACGAATAGCAGGGCATGGCCAGCATTGAACATATCTTACCATAGTACGGCATGGTAGTATGGCTCAGAGATTTTTTTTTGTCACAGTAGATTTCAAGATTTCTCTTCCCGTCCTTTATTTTTTGATATTTAGCGTTTATGTTAGCGCTAAATTGACTGTCCCACTTGCATTTTAAACTGTCACTGCTTTGTTCCAGAAGTCCATTGGAATACAATGGTCTTAAATTCGTGTACTATAAATTTTAATAACTATAAAATTATGTTTCAAATTATAATTGAAGGAATTTCATATTCAGAACTAACACAACATGTAAAATCAGGCTGATAGCTTGAAGAGTACAGTTTCATTTAATTTTGAATTAAAAATGATTCCTTAAAAATGTAAAGGCATTTCAAAATAAATTCCTCATTCAGGATTCGGTGTAGCCTTACAGAGCCTGTAGCATAGGCAATACTGCGTACATGTGTGTTTAGTTGTTCTCAGCGCACAGGAAACAGTGGACAGTCACTGTAAATTACTTGTACCATTCAGTATTCAGTTCCCCTCACTGAATCCTTAAGTGTGTTTTGAACAAAAACAATAGGCATTTGTAACTAGAACATAAAGCAATGTTGAGAGTATTGTCCTTCCAAGCATTTATTTTCCCACATTTGGGGGAAATACCATTTCAAAATTAAAAGTTAAAAGGCTTATTTCTTCGTTAATATTAAGTTTAGACACACAGTGTTCTCTCAATATTTTGTACTTATTTATTCAGGAATTACCTCCCACAGTCTGTCAGTCGAATTCAGCCCCATCCTGTATATTAAAAGTATGGGTATGTTAAAGTGGATGCAATAACAGAGTTACGGTTGATACAAAAATTTCTGATCAAACAATATTTTCATGAAATTTTGCTCCTTGCAATGGCTTATTAATTTTGATAGCATCAAGTTATCTCATCGAGGTGAACAATCCATGTCATCAGAATTTACACTGTAATTGCAATGGCAAAAAAAATTGGATAGTGTTACACAGGAGATAAGTACAATAGCCCAACACTTTTCTTGTGCTGAGTATGTTTCATAAATAAAAAAAATATATATTTTGTGTCCCGTCAGGTTCTGGATGGCTTGGATTTGACAATCAACCACGGCCAAAAAGTTGCTATTGTAGGTGCTTCTGGCTGTGGGAAGTCTACCTGTGTGCAGCTCATTCAGAGGTTCTACGATCCAACAGAAGGACAGGTGAGTTAGAGAGTCTAGTCTTCAAACATGCAGATTGTCATTTAGATACTTATTTTAACCAAAAAATAAGATATGCAGGCCGTTCTGTACTTTCATACAATAACTGTAAATTCATAAACTGGTTTCAGACTTTCATATGTTAATATGCAAAAAATAGTTTCCCTGCCACTTAACACTACCAAACAGACGTAATTTTCTGGTTACTGACCGCCATTTGAATGCTACACAGCAAAGTACCTAACAAGTAGTAATGAAAAAATTAGACTATGTGTAACTCAGTAATATAAATCCACACTGTAATTATAATTCATGAGTATGGAAGGACAATTTTTGCCTTTTCTTGAAACAGAACCCTTTATATAATGTGTATCATTTAGCTTTCGTACAGTTGACTTTCGTACAGTGTTTCCAAGAACCCATTATGTATTAAAGTAAAGGACTGCATGTACTGGTTTTGCAAAATGTCCATATCTTTGGCTATTGCAAAAATTCATAAAACATTTTCCACCGAAGACTGCCACACAGATAATTACTTTGATTAAGAATGTAAAACACCTGATGCAGATTGGGAAGCAGCAGTATTAGTACAATGGCAAATGATTTTAAAATAGCAGGCATTATTGCTGCAGCAGATGCTGGCAGTGATGAGTTACTGTAGTTGTATATTATAGCAGTGTGTGTGCTATATTAAGACATTTCTATATAGAGAGATAAACTTGTCATTCCTATGCGAGGAGTATTTGTCAATTAGGGATGCAATAATTCCATTTAAGTAAGCGTCACTAAACTCACCAACTAAGTTAGTGTGAGAAATACAAATGTACATAGTAATAAAAATAAAAAAGTAGAAGATAAAGTATCCAAGAAACATCAGCATACCCTCAAGTATTCTGAATATTTGAAATATTTTGTGGAGGTGACAGAAGTCTTTGAAGTTTGCAAAAAAATACAGCTGCAACAATAAATAAGAGACAGGCTAAACATGTATTATTTGCTTTGAGCTAAAATACCATTTTAAAGTTCTCAAATGACCTAAAAAAGGATTAATTTAGAAATACGTACCTAATATAAACTGAGGTTAATATTAATAATACATTTAAATAGGTTTTTTTTTTTCATGTAATTGTCAAGAAACTTGTTGAAAACACATAACATTTTTACACGTTAAATTTTCAAAATGGTAGGAAATTGAGAAATGGTAGGCCTAGATATTTCTTATTACCACTTATTCATGTTGTGTGAATGGGGAAGAGAGTCCTCCATAATAAGAACTAGAACTAGAATTTGCTCATTATGCTCGAGGTGACTGAAGTATATTTTTAAAATCATTAATGTCTGGTGTTTTTTATTTACAGTGTTCTATTGTGAACTCTGGCATACAGTAATTTTATCTTGTTAGACAGTACAGTGAGTAGTAACTATAATGTGTGATGTGAGAAAAACTTTAGAAACATAACATTGGTGTGACAATTACTAGAATGTAACTTATATCAGTCAAAAAGCCAGCCTTCAGTCTTCTATGTGTACTGTGTTTGATGTTATGTTGTAACAAAAGAAGTTGCAGCGTCAGATTGTAAACAAGAGATTGTTTCCCACATGATCAATTGGCAGCTTAAGAACAGCTATGACAGAGAAACGAAAATCAACTACAGTATTGTGTAAATTTAATCATTCAATTTTGCAGCCTACATTCTGTTTGCAGAATTATATTTTATAAGATATACTTTGGCTGTTACAGAGCATCTGCAGTCATTATGTAAGATTAGTGAATAATCGCTCATTAACTACAGTGCCTCACACGGGTCAGCCAGTTCCTGCTGCAGTCACAGTGCTGACATGTTCCTGTTATGGCAGAACATTCTATTGCTGAGTACAGTATTAGCTGTAGTGAGACTTTGAATATCCGTAACAACAATAATACTAGTACATATTTAAAGATTACTATACCTTTGTATGTTATGATGTATCATGGTCTGTAAGAAAAGAAATGCTGAAACCATACCGTATATAACTATTATGTCAAAAAACTCATTTAAGGTTGAAAACGTTTCTAGTCTTGAGTCTCTCACAAGCAGAAAAGCACGGACATGAATGGAAGAATACCGTTATGGAATGTCTTAAGGGTTCTGGAGCTGAAGTTAATTTTGCTTTCTGTAGGTGATGCAATGAACCATGGTTTCACAGTTGTTGGAAAGACAGGAAAGTGTATAATTCAGAAGAATGGAAAAGTGTGTGTACTGGCTGAGCAAGTAGAAAATTTATTTGTTGTAAAAGTCAGAGTGTTTACCAGAAGTGTGCTGACTGCCCACTCTGATAATAGCTTATATACATGGCATATGAGGTTTGCACATCAGAGCATTCCTCACGTGAAGATTGTTCTGAACAAGTTTGACATTAAGTTTAAAAATGAGAATAACAGTTACATCTTCTGCCAGGACTGTGTTATGGGCAAACAGCATAGATTGCCTTTTCAGAACAGTGATTCTAAGATGACTGAACCATGTGAACTAGTTCACGTAGACTTGAATGGACCATTGAAAGAAAATAGTTTTGGTGGGGCGAGATACGCTCTGATGTTTAAAGATGACTTTTCTCACTACCGCACTGTGTATTTTTTTAAGCATAAATCAGAAGCATTTGACAAGCTAAAACAATTTTTATTGAGAGTTGTAATTGATATAGTATTCAAGGTTTAAATTCTGAGAAATGACAATTGAACTGAGTTGGCCAACAAAAAAGTTGAAGAGCTTCTTCTGACAGAAGGCATTAAACACAAAAAATCAGTGGCCTTTGCATCTGAAGAGAATGAAAAATTGAGAGGGAGATGAGGACAATTGTGGAATCAGCTCGAACCTTGCTGTCTTCATCTGGCTTGTGTAAGTTGTACTGGACAGAAGCTGTGAACACAGCAACATATGTGATAAATCGTACAGGCAGTAGCGGCCGGCATATAAGTGTGCAAGTGCACGTGCACACCCAGTTTTCTACTAATAATTTTTGTAAAATATTTTAAACATTCTTGTGTGTTTTATAGCGCCAGTACAGTTTTAAATGTTCGTCTCACAGATTACAAATGCACGGAGTTTTTATCCTATAAAGATGCAATATTGCAACACTGTAGTGTGCACAAGAGAGCTGTGCTCTTTTCTCGGCCTCCCTACTCGGCCCCTCAGCGCATGCGTACGACAAAATTACGTCACCTTTTATGGGAGTTATAACATTGGAGAAGTGCACAGGTCTGCCTGTGCTCATGCCAGTTGATCGTGGGAACAAATACTTCTTCCACCTCTTGTTGGCAGCACCTACTGGTGCAGTAAGTGTTACGTCTCCACAACTATTAAACACCTTACTAGATGCCAGCAGTTACGTTTTGTCTAATACCAGGCAAAACGAACATTCTGAGCAAAAATATGATGTGAGCCTTGAGCAAAACTGGTGAGGAGACGCTGTGGTTTTAAGTGTAAAGCAAATGTAAACAGTACAGAATGCAGGTATTGAATGTGTATTTGTATGAACAGTATTTTGAAATATTGCACCCAACTATGAAACATTACCGGATAACCTTATTAGAAAAAGATATTTAAACGTCGGACGTTATGAATAAAGCAATTATTAATTATTTCAGTCGTCCATTTTCAAAACTCGTTAAGTCTACAAATTTTTGAAAGTTTGATTTTAAAGCCATTTGTATAGCCCAAAGATAGGCATCGTTCGAAGAAATAAAATAGCACCAAAACTCGTTTGTTTGCCCTTAGAAACAGCATTGAAAACTGGGTACAGTTCCAAATCTCATCATGTCCACGGCCAAAACAGAATCAAAACACGTTACGTATGTCCATCATCAAAACCAGCTACAAAAGTCGTAAAATCCAGCTAGTTGTTTCTTTATATCTCGTACTACAGATTCAAAGTGTGTTATGTCCAAAATGTATTATTATTCACAGAATCTACATAAAAGGAAAGTCTTTGAATGAAACCACACCAAGTATCATTTCCAATGTAGTGGTTATAAGAGCTGCCAAGCTGGAAGATGTCAAAAAACTTCTTGAGAAACACTATGGAGAGAACTGAGAGCTGGATGAAAGGTTATCTTTTTACAAGCAGCTTTGTTTTGACCAAGAACGTTTAACATGAGATAGTCATGAAGTAGACGAGGGGGACGATATTGGGGACCTTCCCAAAGAAGGTGATAATGTTTTGGGGATTTTATGGACTCAACAAGTTTCGGAAATGGATGACTCATTTAATTGCTGATAAGGATACCCTTACAATTAAATTTAAACCAGGTAGAAAATTATACGTACTTACTGCTTATTTACGATCCATATCGAAATTTGCCTGGACGTTAGGGAAAGGGAAATGAGAAACAAATTTCAGTGCTAGTAATGAAATGTTAACCCACGTTCGGTATAATGAACAGTTTAATAAAATAACACAAAATGTAGTGTGTAGGAGCAATTTGTGACAGTTTTTAACTAACAATTTTCTTTCCCTTAATTTTTCGAGACAATGTTTGAACATCCATTATCTGACTTCACCGGCCACTACTGTGTACAGGGACGAGTTCAGTTAAGGTTAAAATACTGTATAAGCTCTGGATGGGCAAAGAATGCAGAATAAACCACCTACAAGTTTTTATATGTTCATGTGCCCAAGCAAAATTGTAAGAAATGGGATCCCTAGACTGAAAAAGGGATATTTGTAAGTTTCGAAGAAACAGAAAAGGCTACAGAATCTATTTTCCTGACAAAAGTAAAGTACTAGTCTTTGCAAGAGATGTTATCTTCCATGAAACAAAGGTTCTAGTTTTCAAGGTGCTTTACTTAGAAATACTGTACATCTGATAGCACATGTCATGAAGATGAAGAAACTGGTCAAGACAACGAAGCACAGTCCAATGAGAATGTATCAGCCCCTTCCATCAGACGATTGTTCATCAGAAGACGACTTTATTGGTTTCGATAATGGACAGACTGAGGATTAAACGAGACACAAGTCCAAGGAGGGCATATTGAGACCTTAAGACGATGGGATATTCTAAAACCGCCAATAAGGTTTAAAGACTATTATTGTTTTTCCTCAGACTCCTTAACCGACTGTTGACCTACGATGAAGCGGTAAATGGCACAGAAGCTCACCTATGGAAGGACGCAATCAAAAGGGAACTAAGCGCACTCAAAGATTACAACACTTGGAGTGAGGTTGAATTACCACAAGGTGTGAAACCAATACAAACAAAATAGGTCTCCGAATGAACCAGCACCGTACAAGGCATGCCTTGTAGCAAAGGGGTTTCAAAAAAGGAAAATTTGGACCCTTCAAAAATTTATGCGCCCTTGGCAAAACTGCTTACTGTCAGAATTTTCATTGCTGTGGCATTAAAATTCAAAATGACGATCTACCAACTTGACGTTAAAAATGCTTTCTTGAATGGAAGAATCAATGAGGATGTATACATCTACAAACCAGAAGGCATGTGTTCCCATGACAATAGAGAAGATGGACGTAAAGTCTTAAACTACTCAAGTCCTCATATGGACTATAAAAATCTCCAATGTATTGGAATGAGGCATTTGATTGTTTCATGATAGAGCAAAAATTCAAGAGAGCCAAATGATCACTGTTTATATCACAAGCTTGAGCATAACCAGCGCATGTACTTGTTGCTCTATGTGGATGACATATTGTTAATGGGCACTGATGAAAGAGCTATTGAGGAAATGCGAAGCAGACTAGGGTCCCACTTCCAGATGAAAGACATGGGAACAGTCTAAATTTTTTTGGGAATTCATATTCAACAAAATGAAGAGACCATCACTCTAGATCAGACTGCATACTTACAGAACATACTTCACCGATGTAGAATGTCCGATTGCAAACCAGTATCTACTCCCCAAGAAATTGGATTGTACATTGACA
This sequence comes from Medauroidea extradentata, assembly GCA_003012365.1. Classification (NCBI taxonomy): domain Eukaryota; kingdom Metazoa; phylum Arthropoda; class Insecta; order Phasmatodea; family Phasmatidae; genus Medauroidea; species Medauroidea extradentata. The sequence goes on from PNEQ01008400.1 coordinate 20,004, forward strand.
AGAAAGCAAGTGATTCAGAACTCCAGAAAAGGTGTAGGACACTCATCAGTTGTTTATTATATGTTGTGCTTGGCACCTGCCCAGACATGTGTGCAATGGTGAGTTACCCAAGTTATTTCTAAGGGAATCCTGCTGTACATCAGAGGATCCATGGAACTGAAACTTGTTTTCTTTTCAAAACAGGAAGCTCCAACTGTGCAGGGATTTGTTGATGCAGACTGGGCTGGCAGCATTACTGATCACAAGTCAACCTCTGACTATGTGTGTAAAGTTTTTGGTTGACATGGTTGTCAACTAAACAACAGTAGGTTGCCTTGTTTTCCATAGAGGCAGAGTATGTTGCCATAAGTGCTTGTGTCAGTGAGGTATTGTGTGTAAGAACTGTCCTTCATGAACTAAGAGTTCATGTTGATGAGAAAATTGCCATCTTTGAAGACACTCAAACTGTAATTTATGTTTCAAATAATCCTGAAAATCATAAGCACCTAAAACATGTAGATAATAAGTAACACTTTGTCTGGGACTAGAGCAGCTTTGGTATCATCTGTGCTACTTATATTAAATCTGAAGATCAACTAGCAGATGGGTTCACAAAAACCTATGAGCAAGATCAAATTCTTGAAATTTGTTAACGAGCTAGATTTAAAAAATTCAATGAAGTATCATCATGCTTTGTCTTGTGTTGGCCCCTATATTATTTGATTGAGAGGGGGTGTTAAACAAGTTTTTGTTCTTTGTAAATAGCAAACAAATATTATAATTATATGAAAGTGTTAGGCCTACTTTAAGTGTGTGTCATGTCTTTGCTGCTAGGAAGTTTTTATATGTAAGTGTTGTGAAACATTAATTAAAGAAAATGGCAAGCTTATAAGAAGTTGTGTGGTCTGATTTATGATAGTGTTCAAACCTGTGTGTGTTGTTGTTGTTGTTGTTGTTGTTGTCATCGAGCTTGAACTGTCACAAATCTACGAGGCTGCATGTTAATTCTCACGATAAAAAAATTGCTTACACAATTTATTCACACCTACAATCTTTCATAAATTGAATAAGACTTATAAAATTTCAGCAGAAAGTTTGTGTTTTTATTGTTTGACAATGTTCTGTGACGGTAATGATAGAAGAGTTTGTGGTCTTTTCTGTACAGCAGTAATAAGCAAAAAAGCTTAACCTGTGGCGATCTAAGTAGGTTAGCAGGCACTGGAGAAACTGATGCTAGCAAAGCTGAGCTAGTAGCTGGAGCACAGAGCATCACTCGATGCCGGGGCAAACAGCTTGCAAGGTCATGTTAGTTACATGTGCGAGTGCATCCACAACTGTGCTGTTGCCAAGCTTCACAGGATCTCGGAGTTACAGTGTGTCAGCTTTTACTTTACCAAAACATATCTCTGTCTCAGACACAAAACAAAGCTTGTAAGACCTGTATACCAGATTTTTATTTTTACAGCTTTGCTTGTTAAAAAGTATTGTGCTACCTATTTATGTATGTGGCATATACACACCAAAATATAGCAAGTTTTCACAACTTTAAAACTGACATTGCTACACTGGGTGCTACATCATCATCACCATACCAACTTTGAATGTGCATGCTCTCACAAACTACAACTATTTTAGAGCTAATTTCGAGTTCAAATTTTCGAACGTTTCCACACCGTTTGTGATATTCCTTTTCTCTTTCCCCTCCGTCTTAGTTTGCTGCTGTCCTCTTCCAGCATGTATGTGTGGCTCCACTTACCCACCCAGTCGGATTTGAGAGGGCACGAGAGAACAGTACAATACCACTGCAAGTTGCAAGGGAACCATCTCTGACGTGGGCTTAAAGTGAACTTACCACCACTGATGTGTTGTAAGGTTCTCTGCCACCAATGAAGTAGCATTCACATACAGTGTTTCAAATACCTCATGGTACTATGTTTTGAATGAAATATTGTTCTTTTGTGTATTCTGTACAGTTCATTACAAGTATTCTAGTTTGTGTTGTTTATGAGCAAAGAAGTGTGTCTGTGTATATTTTGGCCTAATAGTAAAATGTAGCATATTATAAAGAGTGGGTCAGTATTTTTCCACTACACCTTTTTAACTCCTGCAGCATTATGTTGGGTCTGTATATTTGCTCCCTAAGCTAAAGATGATCCCCACAATGTTGACAAAAATTGTGTTCTTGGCTCAGTAGATGGAGCAGCTTCTGCATAATATAGTAATTCGCAATTGTTATTGTATGTTCAAATGTAAATTTTGACGATCCTTGATATTTGCTCCTGCTAATTATGTTTAGTAGGAAGAGGGATGGAGGGAAGTGTATGAGATTTCCTTCAAATACTGTTGCCTCAGTTTGTTCACCTGTTATGGCACTGATGTCTACACTAGTGCAGTGAGAGTAATATTTACTTAGCATTTAGAGAAATAGGATAAAACCACTTATGTAATTACACAATAAACAGACCATTTGGCAGAGTTCATGGTCTTGCTTTCCTTATTGTGCATTAATTGTAACTTTCTTCTACACATTTTTAGAAAAAAGGTTGACTTAGGATAGAGTTAACTAAGAAGACTTTTGGTTGGACCTACCTGCAGACAGAGCCCTGAAACAGCGTTGATAGTGTCTTGCAGCCTCCCTCCCAATTCCCAAACCTTAGAAGTACAAAGAGTGTGCCTCATGTGACGCGGTACCCGTGGTGACAAGTACCGGCTTCTTAATTGAGTCAATGCACCTGAATCAATACCCGACAATGTGATGTTTGGTTCTGAGTGGTGGGAAATATTAGACGTTGGCTGGGTAGCTGTATGTCTTCTTGCAAGTCAGCAGGCTGGAAAGCAGAGCAGATGTGTTTAATATGGTGGGTGAGAGAGGAGGTAGGTTCTCTTGGAAGAAAAGGTTTTGGTATGTAAGGGTTGAAGGGGTAAAGTCCTTGTGGTACACAACAGTAACTGGGCATGTAACAGGCTCTCTGTGGTGAAACGTTGAAGAGCAGTTATGTGTAGCTGACAGCTTGTTCTACTGCAGTGGCAGGGCTGTGTTTTCATGTGGCTTTGCCTCAAAGACATGTCGGACATGAGGTGCAGTGGAGCCCTGTTCTGCAGACCTCTTGTTCTGGACCAAGGCAACCCTTTCTCTCTGTGCTACCTTGCAGCTCTGTGTCTGGACAAGAGAAGCTATTTCTCAAAGATTCCTGGTGTGACAGATGTAGGACTAGAATCATCCTGTGGCTAGTTATTGTATTTATGAACTTATGAGGGTATAAAGGGAGGATGTTTACATACTGCAAAAGAAACTCTTGTGGATGTACTTCCAGTGGACCGAAGCAAGGGTGCCCTGGTGCTGTTCTATTGACAAAACATGCAGTGCTGAGAGGAAGCCCGTACATTCTCTCCTGTGCTGTGAGGAGCACTAGTCTTCCCTTGCTAGTGAACTGTGCAGGAAACATTCCTGCCATCCTTGTTTAAGGTGTGCAATGCAAGATGCAAGGAGTTATGCCCAAAAATGCACATGTTCTGTTGTGAACACTGTACTTTTTGTGGTGAAAACCAGAAGAGCAGTGAGTAGTATAGTCGAATTTAAGAGTAAGTTGTCTGGTAGGTGGGAGGTAAGGTATACAGGGTGAAATAGGATCAACAGGTTTGTGAGATAAACACAGAGTTAGGTGAAGCTGTGCTTATTTCGAAGAATACTCACAATCCCAACATGTAGTAATAGTAAGTTACCTGGATGATAGTTTCCCATTACCAAGTACAGCACATTCATGTAGGATCTTAATACGCCACATTCTCCTAGTGGCACTTGCGGCTAACGCGGTAGTCATAAGGGAGCAGATGACTTGTAAACTGGTACCATAGGTTGGTAGCAGGTGTCTTGTGTGCAAGTTCGTCTGCTAGCATGCATGAGGCTCAACATCAAACTGCCTGATGAACTTGTAGGTCTGCAGAAGGCACCAGGTGTACTAGTCTATTAGTGTGCGAAGTTTCAACAACATACTACCTTGTGCAGACTTAGATTCGGGTCTTATGTGCTCACTGAGCCCGGGTGGAAAGGTGGGGGTAGGGTGAGGTGGTGAGGGTGAGAGCTCAGACAGAGACAATCTCACTTATGGCATCAGATATGTGCCTGGGGAAAATGCACATTCGGTGCCTGTATAATGCATTTCAATCAGGTGGTAGGTCTTGCTAGCTACTTTACTCAGGTGTGCTGCTGGACAGCAGGTTCTAGAGAAGCATGTGGCAACACATCAACAGGCAGCTGGCCTGCAATGTGGCAACCTGGGAGCTGTACTGTCATTGGGAAGAGGGTCAGAGGTGAACCCATGAGGGATTTACAGGATTACGAAACTTTTTTGCCAGTCCCACTGCAGCTGACAATGGTCCAATAGTATACATTTATTTTTGGAACAGCCTAGGAAGTCTTCAGAATTCATCCATGCTGCAAGCAGGGTGGATTCCTGCTAAGTCATATGTCACTGGGGTCCTGTAGATGTCTATGTTTTGTATGTTTGTATTCATGAACATAGCTTGCTATTGCAGGTATTGGTAGACAACGTTGACATCAGAAGCCTGAATGTGTCGTGGCTGAGGAGTCAAATCGGCATGGTGGGGCAGGAGCCTGTCTTGTTCAACATGACCATCGAGGAGAATATTCGCATGGGCAAGGATGATGCTTCAAGAGCAGAAGTTATGCAGGCTGCAAAAGATGCAAATGCTCACAGCTTCATATGCAATTTACCCGAGGTAAGCATTTTGAAAAATTATTGAACTCAGGTATTTCCCAAACATCCTTAATCAGTATTCGCTTGCACAGAAATGAAACTATGTACATTACATTAAATTTAAAATGTATATAACTAGGTGCCTAAGAGTGGGTGTAAAATTATAATTTGTTGCTGTTGTTTCGGATGATGAAGAATACACTCATTGCCATTTAATTCAAAGTAAAAGAAATTAAACTTTAGAAGTGGTTACACAGGGCAATGTTCCGCCAATCTGCTACACCAAATAAAGCCACATTTAAAGTTAATTAACACGGACTTACATACCAGGATAAAGGCATCAAATTCCATTTTATCACACAGCCTTTTGTCAATATTTGTTACAAATTACGTATGTTATAAATCACAAACACTTTAAGTTATTAAAGCTGACATTTTTTCTAGTCCAACAAATGTTAAAAGACCAGGGTTGGAACTTCACACCTAACCACAGCAATCCAGGTTTGATTTTGGGAAGGAAGGTGGCAGATTTCCTCTCCTTTTGGATTCTCCCATTCTATCCACATATTGCATTGTCATTACAAATGGTCGTTCTAGTCCTTTTGGTTAAGTGTTAAACTAAATCTCAGCACTCAACTCCAACAAACTTTCAATGTTCAACGATATAGGTGGCTAGGTAAGCCACAGAAGTGTTGAACACAATGCAAGCACTTTTGGGGAACTCAGTCTGTGTGTTTGAGCATCATTGTGCAGGAAACTGGCTCGTGGTCTGTCAATCAGAAAGAAGCTCACTGAACTATATAAGGGCTTCAACATACTACTGTGCATTTAGTTGTATAAGTGATTCAGGATAAAGTGAGCACTCAAAAAAGCCCTGATTAATTTCTATTTTCCGTCAGTTTATATCTTTCCGCTGCATGTAAACATAAATATAGCCACGTGCTTTTATTTACGTACATAGGCTTGTACAATGTTTACATTTACATTACACTGCTGCAAAAAATGTTATCTGTAATATCTACTCATTAAATCCATGTGTGCTGTATACATGCTATACTAAAGAGTAATCTTAGTTATAAGTACCTGCGAGTTAACGTTTTATAATGCTGTTTTCATGACCGGTTTCGACACACACTGTTATTGTTACTTACCTCGTAAATGCATGCATAGTGTATTAATATGTAGTTCAAAATCACCACTATAAACACACACAACAGACGCAATTGAAGAATTAAAGTTCCGCTCAGCGTACTGCCATGAATGACGACAACGCAATGTTAATAAAAACAATAAATAACACATTTTCTTAATGTGTGAAAAAAAATGACAAGATGAGTATTCATGGATACATGCCATTGCTTTCGAATGTTGCCAAGTCGCAGATAAACCCACAAAAACATAAAAATACAAACAAAATAAAAAGTGCAACAAAATTACGAAATAATTAATTAAATAAGACCAGATATCGCCTTTGTCAACACACACATTAATAATTCCAGAATAAGAATATAGTCAGTATATGATAATGAGCTGATTGTGCTTATCCTGTTCATCTTTTTTATTAAAAAAAGAAGTGCAGTGGGTTGTTATAATTTTTTCTTCTTTTATGAAATGAGAGAAGGTGCTTGTCCTTTTTATGGGGAAAAAAGTGCTCTCTATCTCCCCTTTCCCTTCCGGATCTTCTGCCATACACTGTAACGAAGGTGGCTGGGAAGTTGAAGGGGGAGGGTGGAAGATAAACACACATGGCTCAGCTGCTGTGAGACAGGATGCAAACTGCGGTAACTATCGGACATTTATGGAGGAGAGGGAGGGAGGCGGTGGGAGGCGGTGCAGCAGCTGCTGCTTCTATATATAAACAACACGCATGTTTGTAGTTTTGCTTTGGGCTGGTGGGGCGACAAGCGACAGTTCACATGACTGCAAGATCGGACTTGTTTTGAAAAGAAATGCTGGAGTGCGTCTTAGACTCGCATATAAACTTTTTTTTAACATTTAGCTCCAAAAGTGGGGTGTATCTTAGATTAGATGTCATCTTAGACCCGAGTAAATACATTAGTTACGTTGTTTTTCTGTTTTACAAATAATGAAAATAAATTCATGTTTAACAGTGCTGATATTAGACTTTGGTCAGCCTACATAATGAACAACATAGGTTAAAGACATAGCGAATCGACAGTTGCATGCATTTTTATCAGCTCTAAATATGTCATTCTACTGCCAATTCATATTTTGCTGAGTTTTAAATAATTTATTTGATTGCAGTGTGTGACAATGTGAATGAGCATACAGGTCATAACTGTTACTCTAATATGGCAAGAAACTTATTTCATTATGCTTACTTTCATTAATGGCATTACTTAAATAAAATATATCCAGGTTTATTCATTGTTTACTTCTGTCATATTTTTAAGGTTAGGTACCACCTAAAATGAAATGTTATAGGTGGTTTGGGATTAAGTGAGCACTCAAAAAATTCCAGCTAAAGTTATATTTTCAACCATTTCATATCTTTCCACGCGTAGGGGCAAATGAGGGGAATTTTCTAACCTCTCTGGACACATCACTTAATGTTTGCACGTGTTAATATAAACTGTGCAGTCGGTAGGTACATGTATAGTTTGATAAAAATAATTTATTAATTATATAAAATACAAAAATATAGATTTTTGTTGATTTTGTTTCAGTATTGTTGTATATAATATGAAAATACACAGAACTATATTGCGTTATTTCGCTGCCAACCATACAAGCCTTATGGAAACTGAGGTTAACGGTAAGTTATATGCAGTATCCGCAAATTAAAATTAAAATTTTTAGTGCTCACTTTATCCCGAACGACCTCTACATATCTTTCATCATTTTTAGTTGATTAAAAATTTGTATATTTTACAGAAAATTTGTTATGATTATTTTGCAATTAGAAACAGGAGTTACTTTTCAATGAAATGTTAAATTAATGTACTGGTAATTGTTAATGTACAATAAAATAAAATAAAAAATCATATATGGATTTGTTACATGTAAATATAATAAGAGCTTCACTAGCAGATGCAGAATGAATGGCTAAGCTAAAAATATAAACTAAGGAGTGTATACAGTACTTATACATATAGCCTCGGGAGGTAGTGCAGTGACGTAGCAGTATTGTTACAGGGCTATGACACGCTGGTGGGACAGAAAGGGGCCCAACTGTCAGGGGGGCAGAAGCAGAGGATAGCGATAGCTCGGGCTCTAGTACGCCAGCCACGTATCCTCCTTCTGGATGAAGCTACCTCTGCCTTGGACAGCAACAGCGAGGCCAGTGTTCAGCTTGCCATAGACACTGTGAGTGTGTCCAGGAACATTTCCTGCTAGACCCTACAACAGCGAAGGTTCTTTCTACTTCAGGTTAGAAAGATAATCAAATTACTAATGGATAAGTTTGGCAATGAATAGTTTCCATCATTAGTTGCACTGGAACATGTACTTGGTTAAATTTATGCTGGCGCACTAATGGAAAGAACTTCAAGTGCAGAACCGAACAGTGCCAAAGAATGGAGCCTTCTTCGTAAGTGCCTGCGTAAATTTGACACTTTACCAACTACCAACACAACTAGCATTTGAAAGTGTTCCTTGCCAAACCTATAGCATTAATCTTCCTAACCTGCAGCAGAATATACCTCACTGCAACTGATTTACTGTTTGGTTTATTCTTTTTAATTATATTTTCATAATTATGTCTTCTTTTGATGCATATTGTCAGTGCAGCTGCAAACCCCATGTAGGAGTACCTATGTTCAGACTGTTTAAGTTTTCTGGTGAATGAAAAAAATTGTGATTGATATAATCTTATGTAGAAATTTGGCAGTTAATGCAAACCTCCCTTGAGATTTGTATAATAGAGCTCAGTATAATTGAGTTCATTACAATATGCTATTATCAAACAAGCTTAAGTCATCAATTGTTAAAAGTTTTGTCAATAATAATAAAAAAAAGTGATGACAGTGTTTTGGATCGGCACTAAAGGTACATTTATTTTAACTAAGCGTTGAATGGTGTACCTATAGTAATATCTGTATTTGCGGAAAGTAGTAGTGTCACTTAATATTACGATTCAAAGTGTAATATGGGGTTAATTTTTTTACAAAGTGTATAACTGGTAGCGTAGTATTTTGTTTTTATTTTTAATAGTTCAACATGTTAACTAAGTCATCGTATGGATACTTGTTGTTACACAGCAACAGAAAAATGTTGTGTGTGACAGAGGACTACACAACAAGTTGTAAGGAGAATTAAAAGTTCCTTAGTCTGAATTACTGTACTGTACATTGTACCAATGTACTGCTGTAGCATTCAAGCTGTTGTTAGTGACATAGCTCATTGTTCTGACAAGGGTATGCTAACAGCATGTTTTGGTGGAAACAGCCCATAAATTATACTTATTTTCAGATTATGGTACGCTGTAGTTAATTCTTGCAATAGCCCCTGTCCCTTCCAAATGTATTTGATGAACTTACTAATGAGATAAAGTTTCTGACTTCTATTAAACAATGTTACTATACATAGTATTCCAGTTTCCATGGGTTCTGATGTTCATACTTAACAGTAAAGTAGCATTTGCAAAAAAAATTGCCTGACTGATATTTGATATCTGAAGTAAGGCGATCTAATGAGGTGAATAATAAAGATGATAACTTTGGTGCTATTGGCCATTATGTTCATGTCTTGTATGCTGAAAAAACTAAAGCATAGCATGTCCATGCACTCCACTCTGCTCTGCATCATGTAACAATATTGCTACTACAAACCCAACCTGCTTGGTGTACTGCATATTTCATAAGTTCAGGAAACAACACAAGGAAGTAAAATTAATTCTGTTTTGCATAAATGCTACACAATTTTATCTATGGCATACAGCTAAACAACATTAATATGAAGCTGTAAAGAATGTATGCTGGTCTCAGAGATTAGTACGCATCTTCACTGCTTATGATGCTATGCCACCGACTGTCATTATCTTTAAGTAATTCCTATGTCCTGCATAAACAGTTTGTTAGCTATTGGTAAATAGCAGTTTATAGTTTCAGATATATTGCACTCTGCTTAACTGCGTAAATATTTGTATCTCACTTGTGTATAGTCAGAAGATTTGAGTGCTGAATCATATTTTCTACACTAAAATTTTTAATTTCATTTAAATTTCATTAAAAGGGCCTATGTAGAAAAATTATCAAATATCTTATGACACTAACAGAGGCAACTTCAGTCTCAAAGCATATGAGGAAAATGTGATGTGAAACAATAGCACCTCTAGAAGCTTAGTGTGACTGGCCAAATTCCTACCATCCCTGAAATTTCCATGAGCCATTCCTATTATTGAGCAAAGATTACAAGTTAATATACACCCAAAGAAAGAAATTGTTTTTCAGTGCTAGTCATCTCTCCAATCTGCAGTTAAGTAGAGCATTTTGTAACATTTTATGTATAGAGAGTTGTAGATATTGATGTAGTTAAGATATCTGTTGCTGCCACATTTGTAGACTTTGAGTTAGTGAGGAAACAAACAAGGTGTTTATTTTAGGCAAGCCAGGGACGCACAACACTGATAGTGGCACATCGCCTGTCTACAATCCAGGCGGCAGACAAGATTGTGGTTGTGTCAGGCGGCAGGGTTGTAGAGGAGGGCACACATGCCCAGCTGATGTCTTGTGGCGGTCATTACTTCTCCCTCGTCACAGCACAGGTCGGCGGTCATCAAGGACACAAGCTGGGCATAGGCAAGTCCCACCATGCTCAGTATTTCATCTGCTGTTAGTGTAAGACAAGAGTTCGGATGATTGTTTACCCTTGATGATAGTCACACTTTTGCACCTGAATTTAATTTAGAACTTTTCTGGGTTTGTAGTGATAATTGTTACGGTAGGACCCTGTTATTATGTTCCCACTTATAGTCTGTCTCATAAAAGAATTCCATTTTTTGACAGTTGTGTTGGCCTTTATTTTACAGCTGTTTCCACAAAATAAACAGTATTTCAGCTGTCAAAAGTGACTTGCACAAACACACTCACCTGGCTCTCAAACGTGCAATTTATCAAAATTCAAAGTTTTTTCCTGTAGAAATTGGTACACGCGATAGTCTTAAAAACTGTAAAAAAATTGAATTCTTAACATTTTCCTCGTTGTAGGGTAGTTTTCATATGATTCCTAAAATTGTTTTATAGTAGGCAGTTATACTATTACAATGTTTTCCCATTTATAAAGCAGACAATTTTGGGTCCTTTCAGAAATGTTATAACAGGGTTCTACTGTAGTGGGATATTTGGAATTACTGTTCAGTCAAAATCTGTGTAACCGATGCTTGGCTATAGTTTTTGTACTTTTCACGCGCAACTTAGGAATGAGAAGCCTAAGCACTTATCTTGTTGTTGCAGGACCTTAAAAAGTGAGGAAATTGCTTCTTGCTTTTTCTCTTCTAGAATCGGTAACCTAATAGCTCATATGACAGGGTCTTGAGTGGTATGATCTTTGGTTCTAGATATTGAGTTGGGAGACTGAGACCTAAATTATTTGGTTGTTATCACTTATAGGTAGCACATAGCTACATAGCTATCATCCAGAGTGATGGCTGTTTGACATGGTGTGATGTGAATGTAAGGTCGATCAGATTGTCAACATATGAGTTTGCCATGGTTGGAGAGTTCCATGATTTGTGACACTGGCACAATCTTGTTTTTTGGAAAGGATTGGGGGGCAGTTACACCTACTCTGATCTCCACGGAAGTTAACAAGTCCTTGTTACTGCCTCCATCATAATGGTACAAGCCTATTGACTCGTACAGAGATGCAGTGCAGTTGTTAAGATCTCTTGCTGTCCTACACGGATAGCTTATTTGGTAATAAAACTCTTAATTAGTGTCAGTGGGCCCTACAAGAAGAAAGTAGCAATCTGTCTTTATCTTCATGTTTGTTTTTTGTACTTCTGAACATCTTCCTCTCATATTTTACACAGCATCTTTTAATCGTAAAGAAAAAGGAAAGAAAATATCATGATTTCTCATTTTAAATGCACTTTTTAGCTATACACTGTATTTATAAAATGTAAACTGCCGTAGATTCCAGGCAGCGGACAGTATCGAAATTGAGGCGACATGTAAGTATCCAGTTTACACAGGTGAGGAAAAAAGTTCCTGGTGGCCCTGACATATCTTTCGAATAAAAGATGCTACACTTCAAATTGTGCAAAGCAGTTTAGTAAGGTGCGAAAGTGATGGTGCTCGTTGCAGGGAAGCAGTAGGCAGCAGAGTTAGTGCGCAGACAGATGCAACATTTCCTCTTGATGCTGCAAGGTCGCGACCATGCTGCGTGGGTTCTGATATATGGAGGATACTGCATCACACAGTTTTTGTAGCTCTTATGTATGAATTATTTTTAACGAAACTGGCCATAACGTGTCACCAGCATTTTGTTCACACATCATGGGAAATATCAGTACATTTTCCATGTGCATTGTAGTACTCGTTGTGTTTTATTAAAATATTAGCCTACTGATGTTTACAATTATCGTAAATGTTTATTTATTTCACTTGAAAGTCTATAATAATTATGGTTGATAATGGTCGCCACTGCTAACTATCGGACTTCTATCTAGTATTGTGAGCAGTTTGAAGTGTGTTTACAGTTGAGAATTTTTGTTGCATATTGGTTTTGCATAATAAGAAGGCCAGGAAATAAAACTAAATAATTGTTGCAATGATACGCATCCAGTGACTGTGCCTACGGCCACTTCTACCACGGCGAAGTTGTATCGCGAAGGTCGTGTCTCATTCCGGTAACACTTGATTGAAGTTACCTCTGCCACGTGATAACAGATCACGCTGGGGTCGTCGTAAATACGTTTTAGAACGATCAGTGATTGTGGAAGAATGTGTGATGGTAAGTAACACGTTTTTGGTTATGTAACATTGGTTATTTCAAGAAAAAAATTATAGTTTGTACCCGTAGTTTAATTGTGTCTCATTTCGGTAACGGGAACAGTAAATAAACTAAAACTGTGTACTATTGTTATATTAGTGTGATACGTTTCGTTTGATGAAAGGTGTCAGGTAACATACATAAAGTTCTCAGCATATTTTTCTGTAAGTTACAGGAACACCAAAACCATGCATTTTCTCATTCCTGTAATGTGAAAACTGTAACATTACAGAAATGAGATGTTGATGGTGATGTTGTTGCCAGGTGGCTACTGCACTCGCCCACAGTAGTTAAATTGCAAATAGCTCTAGGCCTACGTAGTTTGCTAGTTTCACATTGTCTTTAAACACAGTGAGGTTTTTGTCAGAGATAGAAATTTATTCTAGCCCGATTCCACTGTAATTGCATATTAATGTTTTTGTTTATATGAAACTGAAATTTTAAAATTAATATGATAGCTATGTGCATTGGAGCAAGTATTTATGCTTATTTTGCTTTCTGAAAATGATTTGTGTTCTTGTATGTGAAATAAAAGTACGCCTAGGCCTGTTTGCAATTACAGTATGTTTAATGTATTGAAGCTCTTGAAGTAGGGAACTTTGGACTGCGACGAGAATTTTGAAACGTAAATTCGACGTTGGATAGAGTTCCTCAAAAGGAGGTGTTCAGGAAGAAAAGAACGAAGGAAAATGTTTACTTAATTGTGGGGGCTCGTAGAAGAGAGACTCTGTGTTTCACGAACCCTTCAATTGGTGAAACTGCGGTACATAAGTTAAGTGCAGTTTTATTGATATTGTAATGAGGATTAACGAGTTTTGAGGTGTGGCGACAAGGAATGCCTTAGTTTTAGTAAACTAGTTAAGTGAAAATTGTGCCATTGTAATTAATCTATTGTTTTAGTATATTTATAATTCAGGTATTTACAGATATGATGTAGCGTTTATAGTATTTAAATGTTATAGAGGTCCAATTTTGAAATTTAGAGTTTGTGTGAGAAATCACATTGTGGATTGTAACAACGAGTGTGAAGAAAGCCTATATGAAGAGAAAATATATTAGCTACTATAAACGTTGCATTTTCTCATTGGTAATTAGCTTGCCTGTTTCCATTGCCTCAAGCATAAACGTTGACAGATGATACTTGTCCTGTGGTGGATTTGCACCTTAAGTGCGGTGTTTTGGAGACCTTCTCCAGTTTGCTTAAATGAAATCCTAGTACCTTCAGCGAGCTGTTATGGCTCAAAGCTGTTTAACCCACACGTCTTGTCATTATTCTCTTACCTAATTCTTGCATCCTCCATTGGTGTTTAAACAATTCCATCAGCGCAAAAGACCTTTCAGATTTTGAGTTCTCCTTATATCCAAATTTTCAGCCGTGTCAGTTTATGCTGTTGGTTGAATTATTCTTTAAACTGTCTCAAAGTAATAAACAACAGATGGTACTTCTGAACACTTTATATTATGGGAAGGGTAGCATGATATATTTGTAAGCTATCAGAGTCCAGTTTTGAAAATCTTGGTGAAATGACTGAAGTGTGTTTACAGTTTGTTTGACTCTGCATAACAAGGAAGTGTGAATATCCTTCTGTTATTTGTAAAAACTAGTAAACTTACTCCTAAACTCTTTGTGAGGTAACACATTTTATAGTATGGTGTGTAGTTAGATTTTCTGAGTATAATAAATGTTACAGAAAGTAAACATGTGCCTATGGATAGTTATTTATGGGTGTGTTATGGTTGTGATGTAGAAGGGGATGGAGACAAGGACTCTCTGTTAGAGGCAATGCTGGCCATGGGGATTGAAGTGCCTGGCCTGAACAGCAAGAAGCAGGAGCCGTCCCCTGTCGTCGAGGAAGAGCCCGTAGCAGAGCCGTCGTCGCTGATGCAAGTTCTGCGACTCAACAGGCCTGAGTGGTCACTGCTACTTATGGGCAGCGCCTGTGCCATCGTTATGGGCTGCTCTTACCCTGTGTTTGCCGTCCTTTTTGGAGATATCCTGCAGGTTTGCTCTTATTTCTGTCATTTCCTTAAACCCAAAACTCTGATGATCCCATCCTTTATAAGTCCTCGTCTATGCTTTCTCTTCTTACCCTTGACTATCTGTCTGTGTCATTAACATCCTCATCCTGGATTGTGTTCTTATTTATGAATTCTAAGTTGTTCGTTCCTTTATGTCTTTGAACTTTATTTCTTTCAACATGCTTTCCTTCAGGGGACCTAATCATATATGATCATGGTCTTTGATAGGAGTACCTTAGAACCTGTCCCATTATCCTGACCTGATTGCCTTGACGCATCGCTGTCGCGTCTTAATATATTTGTAAGCTCGCCTCCCTGTAGTGAAGGGTAGGTCTAACCTTGTTTATCTCCCACTTCTTCAGGGCCAGTATATATCCACATCAACTTGTGTTGCCGATAAAGATGTTATCTGTGAATTTCTGATGTTTATGTGTTGACGTAATAAATAAATGAGAGGCTGCACGGACACTGTTAATAACCATGGCCCAGGACTTGTAAACAAGATTAGCTGAAACAATCTTTTACAGTGTGAATAATGTAAAACTATGTATGTAAATCTCCAGTGTACATTATTGTATTTTGTATGTTTTGTTTCTTTAATTGTAATGGCAACATAGCAGTAAATAAAAAGCCTTACAACCTATCCTAACCCAGGGTTTTGGTCTGTCACTAGCCGCTGAAGCCCGACAACTTATCCTAACGCAGAGTTGTGGTCTGTCACTAGCCGCTGAAGCCCGGCAACCTATCCTAACGCAGGGTTGTGGTCTGTCACTAGCTACTGAAGCCTGCCAGCCTATCCTAACCCAAGGTTGTGGTCTGTCGCTAGCCACCAATGTCTGCCAGCGTATCGTAACCCAGGGTTGTGGTCTGTCACTGGCCACTGAAGCTCACCAGCCTCTCCTAAACCCAGGGTTGTGGTCTGTCAGTAGCCACTGAAGCCAGTCAGCCTCCTAAGCCACCGAAGCTAGCCAACTTATCCAAACCAATGGTTTAGGTTTGTAACTAGCCACTGAAACCTGCCAGCCTCTCCTAATCCAGCGTTGTGGTCTGCCACTGGCCACTGAAGCTCACCAGCCTCTCCTAAACCCAGGGTTGTGGTCTGGTACTTGCCACCGAAGCCCGACAACCTATCCTAACCCAGGGTTGTGGTTTGTCACTAGCTACTGAAGCCCACCAGCCTATCCTAACACAAGCATGTGGTCTGTCACTACCCACCAATGTCTGCCAGCCTATCCTAACCCAGAGTTGTGGTCTGTCACTGACCACTGAAGCTCACTAGCCTCTCCTAAACCCAGGGTTGTTGTTTGGTACTCGTCACTGAAGCCCGTTAGCCTACCCTAATCAAGGGTTGTGGTCTGTCAATAGCCACTGAAGCCCATCAGCCTTCTAAGCCACCTTAGCTAGCCGGCTTATCCTAACCAATGGTTTAGGTCTGTAACTAGCCAATGAAGCCTGCCCGCCTCTCCTAATCCAGCATTGTGGTCTGTCACTAGTCATTGAAGCCTGCCAGGCTATCCTAACCCAGGGTTGGGTCTGTCACTAGCCACTAAAGCCTGCCAGCCTCTCCTAACCCAGGGTTGTGGTCTGTCAGTAGTCACTGAAGCCCATCAGCCTCCTAAGTCACAGAAGCTAGCCAACTTATCCAAAGCAATGGTTTAGGTTTGTAATTAGCCACTGAAACCTGCCAGCCTCTCCTAATCCAGCGTTGTGGTCTGTCACTAGTCATTGAAGCCTGCCAGGCTATCCTAACCCAGGGTGGGGTCTGTCACTGGCCACTGAAGCTCACCAGCCTCTCCTAAACCCAGGGTTGTGGTCAGGTACTTGCCACCGAAGCCCAACAACCTATCCTAACCCAGGGTTGTGGTTTGTCACTAGCTACTGAAGCCCGCCAGCCTATCCTAACACAAGCTTGTGGTCTGTCACTAGCCACCAATGTCTGTCAGCCTATCCTAACACAGAGTTGTGGTCTGTCACTGACCACTGAAGCTCACTAGCCTCTCCTAAACCCAGGGTTGTGGTTTGGTACTCGCCACTGAAGCTCGTTAGCCTACCCTAATCAAGGGTTGTGGTCTGTCAATAGCCACTGAAGCCCGTCAGCCTCCTAAGCCACCTTAGCTAGCCAGCTTATCCTAACCAATGGTTTAGGTCTGTAACTAGCCACTGAAGCCTGCCCGCCTCTCCTAATCCAGCGTTGTGGTCTGTCACTAGTCATTGAAGCCTGCCAGGCTATCCTAACCCAGGGTGGGGTCTGTCACTAGCCACTAAAGCCTGCCAGCCTCTCCTAACCCAGGGTTGTGGTCTGTCACTGGCCACTGAAGCTCACCAGCCTCTCCTAAACCCAGGGTTGTGGTCTGGTACTTGCCACAGAAGCCCGACAACCTATCCTAACCCAGGGTTGTGGTTTGTCACTAGCTACTGAAGCCCGCCAGCCTATCCTAACACAAGCATGTGGTCTGTCACTAGCCACCAATGTCTGCCAGCCTATCCTAACCCAGAGTTGTGGTCTGTCACTGACCACTGAAGCTCACTAGCCTCTCCTAAACCCAGGGTTGTGGTTTGGTACTCGCCACTGAAGCCCGTTAGCCTACCCTAATCAAGGGTTGTGGTCTGTCAATAGCCACTGAAGCCCATCAGCCTTCTAAGCCACCTTAGCTAGCCGGCTTATCCTAACCAATGGTTTAGGTCTGTAACTAGCCACTGAAGCCTGCCTGCCTCTCCTAATCCAGCGTTGTGGTCTGTCACTAGTCATTGAAGCCTGCCAGGCTATCCTAACCCAGGGTTGGGTCTGTCACTAGCCACTAAAGCCTGCCAGCCTCTCCTAACCCAGGGTTGTGGTCTGTCAGTAGCCACTGAAGCCCGTCAGCCTCCTAAGTCACAGAAGCTAGCCAACTTATCCAAACCAATGGTTTAGGTTTGTAACTAGCCACTGAAACCTGCCAGCCTCTCCTAATCCAGCGTTGTGGTCTGTCACTAGTCATTGAAGCCTGCCAGCCTCTCCTAATCCAGCGTTGTGGTCTGTCACTAGTCATTGAAGCCTGCCAGCCTATCCTAACCCAGGGTTGTGGTTTGTCGCTAGCCACTGAAGCTCACCATCCTCTCCTAAATCCAGGGTTGTGGTTTGGTACTCGCCACTGAAGCCCGCTAGCCTATCCTAATCAAGGGTTGTGGTCTGTCAATAGCCACTGAAGCCCGTCAGCCTCCTAAGCTACCGAAGCTAGCCGGCTTATCTTAACCAATGGTTTAGGTCTGTAACTAGCCACTGAAGCCTGCCAGCCTCTCCTAATCCAGCGTTGTGGTCTGTCACTAGTCATTGAAGCCTGCCAGCCTATCCTAACCCAGGGTTGTGGTCTGTCACTAGCCACCAAAGCCTGCCAGCCTCTCCTAACCCATGGTTGTGGTCTGTCGCTAGCCACTAAAACCTGCCAGACTATCCTAACCCAGGGTTGTGGTCTGTCACTGGCCACTGAAGCTCACCAGCCTCTCCTAAACCCAGGGTTGTGGTTTGGTTCTCGCCACTGAACCCTTTTAGCCTACCCTAATCAAGGGTTGTGGTCTGTCAATAGCCACTGAAGCCCGTCAGCTTCCTAAGCCACTGAAGCTAGCCAGCTTATCTTAACCAATGGTTTGGGTTTGTAACTAGCCACTTGTTATGTATACAAGTCCGCGCCATCTTCTCCACTCCCGTTGCCAACCTTGCAACCACCGTATGTCCCTACACTACACTCGCCCTTTCTAAAAAAATTGCTAGTTCACCTTTTACGTTACAGGTTCATTCGTCGTGGCGGTAGTTTTAGTCTTCCACTTCGCCTGGCTCCTTCCTCTGCATCTGTTTCACCACTAGATCTCTGACCGTTAGCTTCTAATACACCTTTGCTGCCTCTCTCTTCTGTTTGTGGATAGGATCCAAACCCTTTAAAGCCACCCTGGTCATCCCATTCTTCTCCATTGCCCTGGTGACTTCCTGGTGTCCCTATCTGTGAGTTTTCAGTTGCAGGCACCCCTCCAGATCCTATTTCTTTACTTGGTTCTGATAATGGTATGTCTGTTCTTTGCCAACTTCTCCGTTGTCTGCCTAACCCCACTGGTCCTTCGATACCGCCTCCCTCTGCTTGACCCAATTCTTGTCTAGCTGGTACCGGCCTTCCCAATTGACTTCTACGCAGATGATCCTGATGACAGAATCTAAGGTGTGGTCCCACTTTCACCTTATATGTGTTCTGTCCTACTACCTGCCTCACCTCTCCTGGCATCCAGCACAGCTT